>CM033647.1:1263675-1339144 GCA_019512145.1 Engystomops pustulosus
CTTGGGGAAACTGTCAGCAGGTGGGACCATGTGGACTGCAGCCATGTTTAGTATTGTCCCTGGGGAGAGTGTATCAGACCTTGGTTGTTGTTAGTAGCAGCAGGAGTGAAATTTGGTTTAGCATCAAGGATTGTAGCTTGGGTGTGTCTCAGCGCTCCCGTTCTCTGCGCTGGTGCCATTGAGCTGCTCCCTAGCTACGTATGAATGTTCTTGTTGAATATACAGCAGTCTCTCAGAGCAGAGGACCGAACCAAACGTCTCGCTACTTTCAGCTCCTTGTGTCTCCCATGACTGACTCTGCTAATTGTGATAGAGATACAGAGCATCAGCATGTGCTGAGTACGTTCCAGTTTACTTGTATTAGCTACATCTGGGATATAAATCCACATTCACAGTCTCTGCTGCTACTAATAACTACACCAAGGATGAATGAAACTGATTCCGGGGATCATACATACCAGCGGCTGCTGTTCACATGGTCTACCAATGTGACAGTTCCCTTTTATTGTCACCTAGACACTACACACACATAGTTTGTACTGAATCTGGTCTGTACTGAGTCCCTAATATCCGAGTTGTTAATCAAGCCACGGGGGGGAAGACTCGCCAGAAGAATATGGTGGGCATCTCCTAACAAGTGTCATATCTCCGGAGTGACAGCAGTGGTCTCCAGATGGATGTCGGGGCGCACGTGGGGTTTTGTTATATTCTTTTGTCTTTATTGCTCTACAACCAGCTTGTATAATGGACCCACCACTGGTGAACATTAATAGACCCCCCTAAACTATCCTGATTAGGTCGGTCAGAGCATGAAACGATGGTCAACCCAAATGATAACATAGCCCAAAAAGTACTAATATCAATTCAGGTTAACCCTTTAAGAGGGAATGGCACACCCTCTTCTACCGGATTACCTGACGCGTTATTGGCCTCAGCCCAACCACAGACCGGACGGTATTTGTCGTCCTTGGATCTGATTCCCTAACTTCTTGCTCATGTAACACAGAGCGTTCCACGCAATACCGAACGTCTCGATATGTCAGCTCCTTGTTCTCCATGACTGACTAAGTTGTAGTGATGTCCTCACTACTAGAAGGAGATCCTGCCAGACACACAGGAACGTCTTCACTCGCCTTCCCGCTGAACACTGATATATTTGTATTCTGAATGTAAAGAAGACAATGATTAACAGAAGATCCGCGTACAAGAGATGCATTTTATATTATAAGACCATACTGTGTCCTAAATAAACCCGCACTATGATAGGAGGCTACATCCGTATAAATAATAATGGGGAGGGGGCTATCTAATAATCTTATGCAAGGGTCAACGTTACCCAACCATTTACAGGACCGTGTGGGCAGGCAAGTTACATCCTGTATTATACCCCAGAGCTGCACTCACTATTCTGCTGGTGCAGTCACTGTGTACATACATGACATTACTTATCCTGTACTGATCCTGAGTTACATCCTGTATTATACTCCAGAGCTGCACTCACTATTCTGCTGCTGGTGCAGTCACTGTGTACATACATGACATTACTTATCCTGTACTGATCCTGAGTTACATCCTGTATTATACCCCAGAGCTGCACTCACTATTCTGCTGCTGGTGCAGTCACTGTGTACATACATGACATTACTTATCCTGTACTGATCCGGAGTTACATCCTGTATTATACTCCAGAGCTGCGCTCACTATTAGTACTCCTGCAGTCTTTGTACTCCTGTAGCACACGTGTATGATGATGGTGTCTCTCTGCAGGGCGTCTGAATTGGTGGGCACAGTTGGATCCGTCCTACCAGAGGCTCCTCCCACTGGCAACAACCGGTGATGGGAACTGCTTGCTGCACGCAGCCTCTCTGGGTAAGATCCGATGTGTATTCCGGGTTGGGGGACTAATAACCTGCGGGACGCTGTGACATGTTGTGTGATTTCAGGGATGTGGGGCTTCCATGACCGGGACCTGATGCTCCGCAAGTCTCTGTACACACTGATGGAGAAAGGAGCAGAGAAGGAGGCGCTGAAGAGGAGGTGGAGGTTCCAGCAGACCATGCAGAATAAGGAGGTATGAGGAGGCAGCATGGGATGGATCACTCAATTGTTCAATAACGGTTTAGCTGGAGCTATTCCTCTCTTCTCCCTGTTACACCTGCATGCTGGGCAGAGCCAAGTGTGCACGTGATCCCACAAGGACCAGGGACATAAGTTCTGGTCCCCTCTGTAATGTAATGCTGCTCTTCTCCTGCAGTCCGGCCTCGTGTACACGGAGGAGGAATGGCAGCGCGAGTGGAACGAGCTGATAAAGCTGGCGTCCAGCGAGCCCCGCATGCATTACGGAACCAACGGCTCCAATTGCGGGGGGTAAGTAGCCATGTCGGGGGGATGTCAATCACACAGGGGCCGCCTGAAGAGAGGTGTAACCATACCTTTCTGCGTGGTGTTAGTAGCAGCAGGACTGTGAAGAGTGCATTTAAATTCCAGGATTGTTCACTAGGGGGCGTGTCCTCACACTGCTGTGCTCTTTGCTCTCTGAACAAGACTGCTCCACAGTTCTAACGCCCTGGACTGAGTGAAATTTATCACATTCTTCTGGTTGGCTAGTACAGCAGTCACTTACAGGGGGGAGGGGCTGTGGAGTGCAGAGAGATAAGAGCACAGCAGTGTGAGGACACCCCCGTTTTTCATGTTCCTGCTGCTACTCGCACCCTACGCCTCCCAGCACCCGATGTGCACGTCCGTAGCTCCTGATACATTATCGGGACTTGTTGCTCCCCGGAGTGTCGCCCTTTATTTTGCCTTAAAGGATTGTGCAGTATTTAGCGTCTGCATGGGAAGGGTTAAGGGCAGCGGACACAATGCAGGAGGTTGTAGTAATCCTCCGCTGTTTACTCTGCGGCTGGGAGTGAGTTCCTTCCTGCAGCCCCGGCGTCACGGCTCCTTCCCAGGACTTCACCAGATTATCTTCCCCTTTCTCACAACTTGACATCCTCTCATGGAGCCGTATCAGGACGTAAGAGGGAATCTGACCGGGTCAGGGGGAGACCCTATTTACCTAAAACAGCGCCAATCCTGTCCAGTGGCCGTGCCCGGTATTGCAGGTCATCAGAATATTGCAGATGCTGAGAATATAAGTGTGATGGGTGGGGGGTCCCGTGTGGTTGGTCGGGCCAGGCCCCTGGGGTAGAGAGTCCAGGAAGGACCCGATCATGTGATTGTCTTGCAGGGCGGAGAGCTCGGAGGAGCCGGTGTACGAGAGCCTGGAGGAGTTCCACGTCTTTGTGCTCGCTCATGTCCTGAAGAGGCCCATCGTGGTGGTGGCGGACACCATGCTGAGAGACTCGGGAGGAGAAGGTAGCCCCACACTCCTGACACTACCACAGTCTATCCCTTTCCGGAGGGAATCCCAGGGAGACCCGTTTTCAGGAGCAAAGCGATGTCGGGTCACACATGGGTGTAATACACTACGAGGCGTCATAGGCACCCTCCTCACATATGGCCAGGCTGCCTATTACAGGCCTCACCCGAGCTGTATCCAGAGCTCTGTACTACAGCAGAGAGGAGCACAGCAGGGTGAGGACATGCCCCCCTTATGACGTCAGACAGTGCTGGGTATTGTCCCTGGAGATCTGTGTAATCTGACATTTGTGTAAGTTGAAACTAGCACCAGGACTCTAAAACGTGGAATTATGTTCCAGAATTGACCTCACACTGCTGTGCTCCCTGCAGCCAATGGAGTGATGTGTAATCTTGCCTTGTTAGTGGCAGCATGACTGTGATAATATGGCTTAATAATCCAGGATTGTAGCTGGACTCGGAGCACCTTGGGGGCTGTGTCCTCACACTGCTGTGATCTTGGCTCACTGCAGCTCAGCTGTAGCAGCCCCCTGGTCAAACAGTCACACAGAGAGGGAGGTTTGTTCAGTACAGAAAGTGAAGGGGACAGCAGTGTCCGGACCTACCCACGTACACCTAGAATTCTAGACTGTAAATCCATATATCACAGTCCTGCTTCTACTTTAAGGAGGACAACAACAACAACTTAAAGGAGGATTACCTAACACTGCCTGCACAGCAGTGTGAGGACCTGCTACTAACAGTATACACAGCAGTATGAGACTGTATCTAGCTGCACAGCAGTGTGAGGACCTGCCCCTAGTACAATCCTGGAATATAAATCCATATATCACAGTCCAGTTGCTACTAACAGTATACACAGCAGTATGAGACTATATCTAGCTGCACAGCAGTGTGAGGACCTGCCCCTAGTACAATCCTGGAATTTAAATCCATATATCACAGTCCAGCTGCTACTAACAGCATACACAGCAGTATGAGACCGTATCTAGCTGCACAGCTGTGTGAGGACACGCTACAATGTTGCAATATAAATCCCATATTTCACAGTCCTGCTGCTACTAACAACATACACATTGGTCTGGTGACACATCTCCCCAGCACCTGACACTGTCTGCAGTCTGGACCGCGGGCTCTTTCTGTAGTAGCTGAGGAGCTTCCGGGTTTATAATGGGTTAATCATGAACCATGTGTGTAAGGGGGAGCAGGACACGGGTGACGCGCTGATATTTGCACTGGGTGAGCGCTGTGACCCGTCATCATGTAATGCCGCATTGTGCAATGTTATGTAGCGGACTGGGAAAGCTGGGTGGGAGTATAGCCGAGTACATGGACAGCTGGAAGTGACTGCGTTATAACCTGCCAGTAGAGGGCGCCTCCAGTCCTCCAGTTTCCAGCTGACTCTGCGCTTCGGGCACTTGGGTTATTTCTCTGCAGCCACTCAGCAGGATGACCATATCCCGCAGCTCGTCGCATCTCCTGACTGATGCTCTGCAGCACAGACCAGACCCCGCTGCACATTCTCACTCCAGATACAACGGATACAATTCTATATAACTGTCCCCACGGTAACAGACTACAGAGGCGCATTGTGTAGTCGGATCCAGAAGTTACTTGCTTGTTTTGCCTCCAACTTCAGCAACAGCTGACACTCTCCTCTTTTTTTTTTTTTCTCTCTTTTACCCCCAGCATTTGCCCCAATACCGTTTGGGGGAATCTACCTCCCCCTGGAGGTCCCGCCTAACAAGTGCCACAGCTCTCCGCTGGTCCTGGCGTACGACCAAGCCCACTTCTCCGCCCTGGTGTCCATGGAGCAGAGCGACCAGAGCAAGGAGCAAGGTAATGGCGGACTAGAATATGGTGGTCCCTCTGTTATCCCTCCTGGATCACCATCCACTACTGGGGGTACCCACCCCCTCTGGTCATAGCGGTGTGTCCTGGATAGTCAGCGCTGATTGGACTGCAAGGACACGCCCCTAGATGGTAACGCCCACTTGTCACTTCAAACCGCAAGGAGGAATAATAGAGGAACGGCACAAGACGGAGGGATGGGAAATAACACTGAATAATTGTTGTATCGTGGGGGATACTGGGGGGGGGGTAGATACATGACTCTGTGATGGGTGGTCTCATCTCTCGTCTCTCTGGCAGCCCCCTTCATCCCTCTGACGGACTCTCAGCACAAGTTACTGCCCGTGCACTTTGCCGTGGACCCCGGAAAGGACTGGGAGTGGGGCAAGAACGACTCGGACAACGTCTGCCTGGCCGGGTAGGTGTGATGCACCCCTAGTGGGTGTATAGTTATGGGGAGAGGACCCCCTGCAGCCAGTGACTCCTCCGTCCTCTCCTCCTGCATGTCATGGGATCTCCTGCCCCTATAAATGTTTCAGTAGCTGCTCCTGCGCTGGATGTAATATAATCTGCACCTCCACCATCTGCACCATCCTCATGCTGCCTGCTATGGGTTATATATAGGGGGGCCGACTGCTCACTAGTGGGGGGAGGGGGTAACTAATATTATTCCATAGGTGTCTATGGGGTGTGGATAGGATTGTGCTGCGATGCCGCCCTCTTGTGGTCAGTTTGGTCACTGTAATTTTTGTATTGATCTCAAGTCTTCTCACCTATCTATCTCCTATCTATCATAGTTTTAGTAACCTACAGATGGATAATACGTTTTCTTTGTTTCTAGGGTCACGTTGTCCTTGGAGGCGAAGCTGAACCTCCTGCACAGTTACATGACGGTCACCTGGCTGTCGCTGCCCTGTGAGATGCAGGTAGGTGACCAGTGTGTACAGGAGCCTTGGAGGTACATTCCCAGCAAGTCTATAGAGACATCAGCTGATGCCCTAGAATTTACTCTGCTGCCTCCAATGAATGGACACTCATGGATGGGTTTTCTCCGTGTGACCGAGATCCCCGTATAAAGTTTACCGATATAAGACCCCCCTAGAGGAGGCCAAACAGACCCAGTTATAATCAGTACGATGGTGGCCCAGTCACCACAGGTTAGCCACAGGGTAGGGGACAACTTGCTGATCGGTGGGGGTGGCAGTGTTTGGGCCCCAATGGATCAGGAGAAGGGGCCTCTGTTATCCCCAGAAGAATGGAGCGGCAGGTCAGGGCGTGCATAGTGGTGGGGGGGAGGTACTGCCCTCTGCTTCACCCGCTGCACTTTATTATAGGGTCACTGTGATAAGCACCGAGTCCTGATATGTTTTCTGTCTATTCCAGGCCCCCCTGGCTCAGCCCGAGTCCCCAACTGCATCTGCGGGCGACGACGCCAGGTCTGCTGCCGAATCCGGAGAGTCGGATAAAGAGTCCGTGTGCAGCAGCTCCGCAAGTAACGGAGGCGGCAAAACCGGGAAGGAGAAAGACAAGGAGAAAGAGAAGTCAAAGAAGGAGAAGGACAAGGAGAAGGACAAGAAGCGGGCGGATTCGGTGGCCAACAAGCTGGGCAGCTTCGGGAAGAGCCTGGGCAGTAAGCTGAAGAAGAACATGGGGGGCTTAATGCACAGCAAGAGCGGGAAGTCGGGAATGAGCAACGGACAAGGGGACACGCTGGAGAAGAAGAAGAAGGGCTCCTTGAAGGGTCGAAAGGGCAGCAAAGAGGATTCCTCCCAAGGCGACCTCTCCACGTCTTCGGAGAAGTCGTCCGGCAAGTCCACGACGGACAAGTCCCAGGGCGATCCCTACAAGTACAGCCACGACGTCAAGCTGAGCCTGAGCATCCTGCGCGCCGCCATGCAGGGGGAGCGCAAGTTCATCTTCGCCTGCCTCCTGAAGACCAGCGACCGGCAGCCCTACCAGAAGCAGATGATCCAGAGGTACCTGGCGGACGCCCAGGACAGGTTCATCGCCGAGCAGAAGCAGCGGGAGGCCGACAAGAAGAACCTCATGAACTGCGGCGCCGCCAAGAGGCTGGAGCAGGACATGCTGCAGCCTAAATCCGACGACCTCCTCCCGCTCCCCTCCTATTCCCAAGTGACCAGTAACTACGGGATGGACTATGGTGCCGGCATGAAGGGCGCTCTACCTTCCAGTTATTCCGGGGGTTTTACTATCCCCAGACCTTCCATAGTCAACCCATCGGACGGTTCCCACCCCCACAGCTACCAGGACAGTAGGCGGCAGGTAGCGGGGGGCTCCTGCAATAATCTGCCCTCCTATGCCACCCTCCCCCGGCACTGCATGCAGGCCCGCTCTCATCCCTACCAGTCCAGCCCCCCGCTCCTGGGTAGACTTTCCCCCTCCGAGTCGGACCTTCCCCCGGTCTACCCTGCGGAGGGCGACCAGACTGTCTGCATGGTGCACAGCAATGGCTACCAGGAATACACGGACCCCAGCCCCCTGTCCAGAGCGCCGGTGACCTCCGACAGCAGCAGCAAGGTGCGGGCGCACTACAACGTCCAGCAGACCAAGTGTAAGCAGACGCACTGCAATTTTTACGGACACCCCGAAACGGGCAACTACTGCTCGTGCTGTTACAAAGAGGAACTGAGGCGGAAAGAGCGGGAAAAACAGGCGTTAATACACCGGTTCTGAGGGGGGGGGCGGGGACTGTGAAACCCATGGCGGGCTCCAGCAGGGGGCAGCATGGGGGAGGATGCAATATGTTTCTACAGACTTTTCCTTTAAGTGTTTTATGGCAATTTTTTTTTTTTTTTTGGTAATGACCGCGATTGACGTCGATAAAACGAGGAGGAAAGCTCCAAATTAGTTTTCTAAATTGGAGAGAAATAATGCAGATTTGGTAAATTTTGTAAGTCACATATTTTGAAAATTTCCCCCCCTTCTTTAGCACTTTAGGTAGTTTTTTTTTCATCCCTTTTTGTCCCTTTCCAACGACATCCGGGAACCTACACGAGGTTAATCCCGACTACGAGTCCTCAGGCGGCCATCTTGCTTTTCTATAGAGGGTCCGGTAACATGCCACGTACAGCAGCCAATGGGATCACAGCTTTCATAAACCCAAATGCACTACACGTGTCAGCTGCCGTCTCACTGTCCACTCTACGTAGTCCCAACACCGACCAGAGGGCCCCTCGCCGATCCCGATAATTTAGGTAACTTCTTCACGAATTAACACTAAAATATTAGGTTTTTCGGTAATTTGAGGAAAATTTCAATGTTTTACCCAAAAAATAATAAGCCATTTGAGGGGACGGGGTCTCCCTACCTGGTAGCGGAGGTGCAGGGTATCGGAGCTTCGTTCCATTCACTTACATACCAGCAATACTGCAATTCCCTGCACCGCCACTAGGGAACGTACAGAGCTGTGTATATACAATGAGGAAGTCCGAGTGGGGGGGGGGGGGAGGAGGTGTAAGAGTCGGAACCCCACCCGTCTGATATGAATGGACCACCCATGTCGAGATCTGTCGGCCTTATCCGCATTCGTTTCGGAGCCCCGGTTGCAGATTCCTTCAGTTTTTCCGCTTACAAATCAGAAAAATTTTTAAGAAATTTCAATTCCCCATAAATTCCATAAAAAAAAATGTAAAAAAAGTAAACAAAACTGCTAACTATGTTTGGGCCCTGTTCACACCTCAGTCCAAAACTCCTTCATTTTCGATAGGAGAAATATCACTGGAACCCGACCGATCCCACATGGGGGGGGGGGTCGCACGACAAGGGTGGCTTTCGGAAATATTCGCGTTGCACGTTGGGCCCCGCCGTTTCGCCAATTCCTCTGTTCTTGCAGATGAAAAAAATCCTAAATCTAGACGTCTACGGGGAAGGAGGAGGGGAGAACACTGAAATGAAATTATAAATTTATATTTCTGTTTTAACAACGGACAAAAATTTTGGACGTCTCCGTCCTCGATCTGTTTCATCATCTCAAGATGGGAGGGGTTTATACATAACTTCCGCCTCCGATTTGGGGGGGGGGGTGCAGCCTTGCGAACTGCGATGTATATACGACGATGGCAGAAGCGATGAGTTTAGCTTTGAATGTTTTTTTGTTTTTGCGAAATTAATTTTTTTTTTTTAAAGTTTTTGTAATCTTACGAGGCACTTTTTGTTTTTTTTTTTGTTTTTTTTCCTCCAGTACATTTACTAACTAATTGCAAGTGTAATTTCTATACAAGGAAAGTGATGTTTTACTGGTAGGAGCCCCTGGAGGCGGGCATCTATGTGCCTGGCTACCGATACTCGTTAGGCAAGTTGGAAAAATTGGACCATGAGGGTTTTTCTGGGCCGGGAAAAATTATTGAAAAAAAACTGAAACTTTCCCAAACTTTCCCAGTGATGTTGTTCCTGTAGTCCCCAATAGTAATTACTTCCTGGGAATCAGTGATTGACTGACTGGTCATTTCCTGTGGGCGGGACAGGAAGTTGAGATTTGCTAATGAGTCTAAACGGAAAAGGCAAGTGATCATCGTTTCTGTTCTTATGGTCCGTTCTGGTTTATTTGCTTTTGGGATAACTACTCAATCAATCAGTCGATGGTTGAGGAAATACAAGTTAATGATTGGCTGAGTGATTATATCCTGTGTGACAGGAAATTAACTGGGAGGAGTCTAAACTTGAATGACAGGGGGATTGGTAAGTGACATTTTTATAATCCTTCTCCTGTCCCTGCTGGTGTGTTCAATTTCCCCCCTCGCAGTGATTGGCTCGGTGCTCATTTCCTGTGTGTTGGGACGGACAGGAAGTGGAGATGTGGGCGGAGTCAATGACTGACTTTTTTTTTTTTTTTTTTAATCTGTTCCCTACTGGTGTCTTCTTCCTGGTGTCAATCATAGTGATTGGCTCAGTAGTGATTTTCCTGTGTGTTTGAAGAGACAGGAAGTTGTGATGTGGGAGGAGTTTAAAATAGGAACGGCCTGTGATTGGTGTGAATTTTTTATATATTTTTGTGTCAGTCTGACCCTTAATATAAGATTTACCTGGGAAAACCATGTTAATTCTCCTTTCGAATTTTACATTCAATAATGTAAACCTAATTTACATATTACAACCCCCTCCCTCCCCCCACCCGTTTTTGGTTTCTACCAAAGCCTCAGCAGCCACTTGTATGACGGAAGGTGGAATTATGGGGAACCCCCCCCCCCCTCCCCCTCCCCATTGTAGCTTCTGTCTACATCATGGCCGCCTCCGTCACTGTATTTGGATCTTTCCCTTGTGTCCGGCTCCGCACTAAACCCTCTAGACGACGTTTTTAGTTTATTTTTACATAATTTTTTTTTTTCTCTTTTTAATGCAACGTTGCATTTTTTATGAATGTTTGAAATATGCAAATCTTCCAGTGTGGGCGGATCTGTGCTGCGGCTTCTGTTTGCACATTGCCCTCCCTGTACAGTGTATATAATATATATATATATTTAGGGTCCTCGATGGAACTGACGACACAATCCGCAAACACGCCCGGAACGCGGTGAAACTTTCGCAGTATTTGCACAAACCTTTCTAACTGTAGAGCACAACGTGGCGGCGCTTGTTATTGTTAGTGTGTTTTTTTGACTTTTTTTAATCTTTTTTTTTTTTTCCCCATTTTCTTGACAAAGCTTTAATACTCTTGTGTTGGGAGCAGCGGCGCCACTTACAATGGATCGCAATAAAACAATTATTAAATGAGAGTTTTTACAGGTTTTTTTTTTTTGCTGAATTTGTATTTTTCTTTTTTTGTCCGCTGCCCCCTTGTGGATAGATACGATCATTACGTGGAAAGTTGGTCATTAGTTTAAGTGCCTTCAATAAAGTATATTACGCATCAGACGCTTCTGCTTCCTGGTCGCCTTCATTCATGGAGGGGGTGATGAGATAACTGGTCTAGAACACTGATAGGGTGGTCTCCGCTCATGTTCTTGTCCCATTTATTCCATGGATCCATGTGGTGGGGGTGACACTATAGTCACAGGGTAAATAGTGGGGGTGACACTATCCCCCTTCGCTCTACCATTCATCCTGTGCTTATAGTGCACCCGCCTCGCTCCACCATTCACCCGGTCTATAGTGTAGTCACCCCACGCTCTCCACATTCACCCTGTGTGCCTTATAGTGTCACCCCCCACGCTCACAATCACCAGTCATGTCCACCCTAGTCAGCCGTCATAGTGTACACCCCTCGCTCAACATTCACCCTGTGCCTATAGTGTCAAACCACTACGACTCCACCCATTCCAGGACACGGCATGAAAGGTGCTTGTGTCTATAGTGTCACCCCTCGCTCCAGCATACCCTGTGCCATTATGTGTCAACCACCCCGACTCCACCATTCACCTGGCCGTATAGGTCACCCCCACGCTCCACCATTCACCCGTGCCTATGTGTCACCCCTCGCTCCACCATTCACACTGTGGGCTCCTATAGTGTCACCCTTCGCTCCACATTCACCTTGTGCCGTATAGTGTCACCCCGCCTGCGCTCCACCATTCAGCCCTGTGCCTATAGTGGCACCGCCCTCGCTCCACCATTCACCCTGTGCCTATAGTGTCACCCCCACCTACATTCCCCTGTGACTATTGTAAGCACCCCACTTTACCGTTGCCATATAGTGTCCTCACCGACCCACTATCCCTGTGCCTATAGTGTCCCCCCTCGCCACACCATTCACCCTGTGCTATAGTGTCACACAAGCTCGCATCACCATATACAGCCGTGACATCATCAGGTCCCCCGGCTAAAAGAAGAACATAGACCAGTCAAAAGGCTCGGAGCACTATAGCTGTCAACAACCCCTACGCATCAACATTCACCCTGTGCCTATCTAGGCTCCCCCCTCGCTCCACACATCACCGTGCCTAGTCGTGTACCCCCCCTCGCTCCACCCATCCACCCTGTGCCTTATGTGTGCACCCCCATCGCCCATTCCCATGTGCATATAGTGTCCCCCCAATTTACCCTGTGGCTATAGTTCACGAGCTCTCACTTCAACCCATAGGTCCCCTGCCACCCTTCCATGTGCCTTATAGTGTCACACCCACGCTCCACGCAATACCTGTGCCTATAGTTGTACACCCATCGCTCCACCAATTACCCTGTGCATTAGAGTGTCGACCCTCGCTCCAACCATTCACCCTGTGACTATAGTGCCACCCCCCGCTCCACAATCACTGTGCCTATATGTGTCACCCCCCTACGTGACTTGTCCCCACTATTTACCCTGTGGCCTCTAGTGTCACCACAAGCACTCCAGTTGACACTGTGCACTGATAGTGGTCACCCCCTACTATTTACCCTGTGCCATATAGTGTCACCCCCACTATTAACCTGTGTCTATAGTGTCACCCCAGCTCACCATTCACACTGGTGCATATGTGTCAACCCCCACTACTTTACCCTTGGCTATAGGTCACCCCCAATATTTACCCGGTGGACTATAGTTAGTGTCACCCCCTCGTCCACCATTCACCCTGGCTAGACACTATAGGCACAGGGTGAATGGTGGAGCGAGGGGGTGACACTATAGGCACAGGGTGAATGGTGGAGCGAGGGGGGTGACACTATAGGCACAGGGTGAATGGTGGAGCGAGGGGGTGACACTATAGGCACAGGGTGAATGGTGGAGCGAGGGGTGACACTATAGGCACAGTGTGAATGGTGGAGCGATGGGTTGACACTATAAAGACACAGGGTTAACTATGGGTGGTGACACTATAAAGCGCACAGGGTAAATATTGGGGGGACACTAAAAGTCCAATGGGTGAATGGTGGGCGTTGTGGTGCACCATAGGCCACAGGGTAATGAGTTGGTATATAGCACAGGTGGGGTGACACGTATAGCACAGTGAAATGGCTGGAGCTGAGAGGGGTGACACAACTATAGGTCACAGGGTGAATGTTGGAGCGAGGGGGGTGACAGCTATAGGATAGCACAGGTTGACATGGTGCACTTGGGGTGACCTATAGGCACGGCTGTATTGGTGAGCTAGGTGGGTGACACTATAGCACATGGTAATGTGGTGTGCGAGGGGGACACCCTATCAGGCACAGTTGGCATAGTGGCTCGTGACACTATAGGCACGGGTATAATTGGGGTGCATCTCAAGTGCACAGGGGTAATGAGTAGGGGGTGAACACTATAGGCACAGGGTGAATGGTGGAGCGAGGGGGTGACACTATAGGCACAGGGTGAATGGTGGAGCGAGGGGGTGACACTATAGGCACAGGGTAAGTGCTGAAGAAGGGAGTTGATAGCAGACGTACATGATGAATGGTGACATGAGGGTCTGACCCCATCAGCAGTGGGTGAATGTGAAGCAGGATTCTCATAGACAGTGGGTCAGTGGTTTTGGACCGCAGTGACGTCTGGTATCTGATAACTGGACATAAACTGCAGCAATAATTCATCCGTCTCTTCTCCGTTTACCACTGATTTCCATGTAAGTCGATGTTATGGTCTTTTTTGGTATCAGTTTCCACCGTCAGTTTTTCCATCTGTTTCTCAGAATGGGCGCTCAGAAAAAAGTAACGTATTTCTAAAATAATGACAAAATAAAAAAACTAAAACATAATAATGGAGACCAGAGGCAACTGATTAAAAAACTGATACTTTACTCTTTTACCATCTGTTATTTGAAAAAAACCCAAAAAAAAACAAAAAAAAAAAAAAAAAAAAACCTGCTAAATGGGCAGAAAAACCACAGATGTGACCTGAGCCTAACAGAGAGGAAGTGGAAGAAAATCCCATAATAACGCCACTGTTATATGGACAAGTCATTCCATTCCCTGACTGTTATTCCCCCTGTGCACACTAGGTGGCGCTCTGCAGTCACATGTCCTCAGCCTCGGCTACACAGCAGATACTTAGGTGCTCTGGTGATTGGGGTCCTATAGGCAAGGCCCCCAGGGGAAACGACTCCTCCAGTCTACAAAGTTACCTTTATGTAGTAAACCCAATATCCTGTACATAAAATCCTAAAAGAAACACAGCGTGAAAATACAGGGGTCTATTTAGGATCCTGCAGAATAAGCTGGGGGTATGTGGGCTTCCATATCTGGTAATAGCATCACCCACCCCGGAGACTGCACCAGTCCCTCCGAAAGTTCACCAAGGTCTTGTATCCGCTATACACTCTATAGTGCCCCAGTGTGCAGTGAGCTCCCTCTAGTGGTGGCTGCACATAGTGGACTCTGCGGACTATTAAGTTTGAATCTCTGCCCTCCAGGACTGAGGCCTGGTACAGATACCACGGAGGTTATATCTCAGTGTGCTACAGCCCCATCAGCAAGAAGCCGAGAGACAAGGTCCTACATGTGGCCAGAGGTATGAGGAGCACTAGGGCTTCTCCCAGATGTTCAGTCTGTTCCCCGCACTCTGCCCCTTGTGGTCTCATTTGCATTAATTCCAAGCTGTAGACTGTCTACTGAGGGAAAAGTCTCCATTTATGGAATTTAACAATTGTTAAGTGTCCACAACGTGATGCCAAACCCAAATATCAGGTTTCTCAAAGGAATCTCCTGGAATATGACAGTCACCAACATGGAGAGAGGCAACAACAACAACAACAAGAAATGCCCCCTATGTACAAGAATATAACTACTATAATACTGCCCCCTATGTACAAGAATATAACTACTATAATACTGCCCCCTATGTACAGGAATATAACTACTATAATACTGCCTCCTATGTACAAGAATATAACTACTATAATACTGCCCCCTATGTACAGGAATATAACCTGCAGGCAGCATGTTATACAGCAGGGGTAGCTGAGCAGATTGTACACAGTGTCCTATCTGCAGGCAGCATGTTATAAAGCAGGAGGAGCTGAGCAGATTGTACATAGTGTCCTATCTGCAGGCAAGTCACTGAACTACTGGGGCTTGTAGTTCTCCAGTCACTGAACTACTGGGACTTGTAGTTCTCCAGTCACTGAACTACTGGGGCTTGTAGTTCTCTAGTCACTGAACTACTGGGGCTTGTAGTTCTCCAGTCACTGAACTACTGGGGCTTGTAGTTCTCCAGTCACTGAACTACTGGGACTTGTAGTTCTCCAGTCACTGAACTACTGGGACTTGTAGTTCTCTAGTCACTGAACTACTGGGACTTGTAGTTCTCTAGTCACTGAACTACTGGGGCTTGTAGTTCTCCAGTCCGGTTTCCTCCCACACTTCAAAACATACTGTTAGGTTGTTTAGATTGTGAGCCCCATGGGGACAGGGACCAATTTGATATGCTTGTGCAGCGCTGCGTAATCTGTGTGCGCTATATCAATAAAGAATTATTATTTTATTATTATTATAGTCACTGAACTACTGGGACCTGTAGTTCTCCAGTCACTGAACTACTGGGGCTTGTAGTTCTCCAGTCACTGAACTACTGGGGCTTGTAGTTCTCCAGTCACTGAACTACTGGGACTTGTAGTTCTCCAGTCACTGAACTACTGGGACTTGTAGTTCTCCAGTCACTGAACTACTGGGGCTTGTAGTTCTCCAGTCACTGAACTACTGGGGCTTGTAGTTCTCTAGTCACTGAACTACTGGGGCTTGTAGTTCTCCAGTCACTGAACTACTGGGACTTGTAGTTCTCTAGTCACTGAACTACTGGGGCTTGTAGTTCTCTAGTCACTGAACTACTGGGGCTTGTAGTTCTTCAAGCACAATGTTACTGGGACTTGTAGTGCACCAGGCACTTAATTACTGGCACGTGTAGTTCTCCAGTCACTAAACTACTGGGACTTTTACAACAATTGGGATTTGTATTTCTTCTTTCAGTAAACAACTGAGACTTGTAGTTCTGCGGTTGTTAAAAATCTTGAACTTGTAGTTTCTTTGGCACTAAACAATTGGGATTTGTAGTACTTCAGAAAGTAAAAAAAAAAAACGGGGATTGTAGTTCATTTTGCATTAACTTCCCAAATATTTTTGTAGCTCAACCTCCAGGAGTACACACAGAGGTCTGCGACCTTTGCATTGCTAAAATTGACATGCTCAGCACAAGTCACTTCTCACCCCGGGTGTCAGGAGCTGCATGTGGGTGAGATCTTGGTAAATCTTTATCCACCTAACTGCTACTATATGGCGTAGGACTGTTCCCCCTACATTCCTCAATAAGGGGAACTGACTTTTGTGCCATATTATGTCATTGTTTGGAATGTAAAACGACACCTGTAAAATTGTGGACTTCATAAGAATCCTCCAAAAAATAACTTGGAATTGTGTATTGTATGCAATCTTATGAAGGAACTACTAGTCTCAGCAGTTCTGTTTATGCCTCTATGGGTCTCCTGTGTCTATGAGCATGCCCTGAATTTCACCCTTTCCTGCAAAGCTACTTATATGAGTTATGTGAGGGACTGCAGAACAGCTGCGTAACTGGTGAGGTCACCTAAACCTGTTGTAAAGTGTTTGCTAAAGACATAATTGGTGTGTAACAGTAAAGGTCATAGTAATCCCCTCCGACCATGTAAACATGAACCAGGAAGCAATGTGTATGTGTGAACAGCAGTGATTCCACTGTGGACTGTGTACATACGATTTGCCAACGTTATCACTCCATCAGGTTACATTGCAAAAATAAATAAATAAAGTGTAACAAGAACTCTTATTCTGTGAATATTGTGATATACTTGTTTTTGTATTGGCCCTCAAACAGAAATCCCCCCTCTGAAATGAGGTTACTAACCACTGGTTAAAAGGAAAAAAAAAGAAAGTAGTCGCCTATACATCGTGTCAGGCCCTTTCCGGGCTGTATAAGTGTTAATGACATCCATATCATCCCTTGTTAATCAACTGCTTATAACCAATGGTCACTCAGTGAGTAGCACTACAGCCTTGCAGCGCTAGGGGTCCTGGGTTCAAGTCCCATCCAGGTCAACATCTTCAATGAGTTTGTATGTTCTCTCCGTGTTTGCGTGGGTTTTCTCCGGGTCCTCCAGTTTCCTCCCACACTCCAGAAGATACTGGTAGGTTGTGATTATGTGCCCCATTGGGGACGGGGACTGATTTGGCAAGCTCTGTGCAGCACTGCGTAATCTATGTGCGCTATATAAATACAGGAATTATTATTAAGGGTGTTCCCCTACACTATGACTGAAGAGGGAAACAGACAGGCAGCAATTTATATGGACATGCCATTCCTTAAAGAGGCCCTTTCACCCCATGCATGTGGTGATCATCATAATATAGGGGCTGCTGCACAGATTCAGAGGCACTTTGACTTGTCTTTCTAGCCTCCACAGTTGCAGAAATATCAGTCCCAATATCTGACCATTATAATGGGGGGGAGATGTGTTATGATAATTTTCTCTGCCACTATCCAATCTGCATCAGACAGTGTATGAGAAGCTGCTGTGTACATTCACAGTGTGATCTCTAAATGCTCATCTAGAGGCTTAGTTTACATATTGCATTTACATTATGTTAACATTGGGTTAACATTACGTTAACTGAGTTTACTTAACATAGCATTAAGTTGACATTTTAACATAGTGTTATTGCAATGTATGGATGCAACCTTAATGTCACTCAGCACACAATGCCCCACATTTTTTTTTAAAGTTGTGATATCTGTACTAGGTGGAGATGCGGTCTGAAACGGCACGGTAACGACCCTTTGGGTAGAGATAATGCACCCATTTCATCCAGTCTTGGTATATACATGTAGGTTCCGTCAGCCACAGTTGAAAATTATCCAAACCGGCCGATACAGTAGGTATACTGTATATAACATTGTGCAACTCATAATAGTTTTGCAACAATAACCTCCATTACAGCTCACCCTTCTGATTGGATGCAGTATTGTTATTACACATGTTGTTCCATAATTGTATTGATTCCATTGTTCATGAGTACACTAATCACGTTATGTAACCAACATAATTGTCTCTTGCATAAATAATAAGGCACCCGATTGTCTATTATCATCTTCACACATAGAGGGAACGCCTTACACATTTGGCTGACTCATGAGGGTTACAACAAGCCCTGGCAGATTCTGGGAGATTCCAGGATGTCACATAAATCTTTTCTTATTTATGTGGGTGATGCAGGTTCTGTACTTACTGAGAGATAGAATTCTTTTTACCAGGATCTTCTCTGATAATTCCGCAAATTACATTAAGGTTTCTTTAAAGCATCAGGTAGTAGGAATGTTAATTCACATAATTAGTTATATATTACTTGCCATAGGATGAAGTGTGGTTGTAACTATTTGTAAATTGTAAGCATCAGGAGCATATTTTTAGATGACATTTGCTGTCCTATCTGAGCAGGACTCCTAAGAGAGTCCTGAATACCCCACCCACACGCAATGATTGACATTGAGATTGTGATTAACCCGCCCTCACATTGACTGAGTGATTGAGTCCTTTGTATGACATGTAAATTACCCCGCCCTCACACAGTGATTGACAGTGATAGTCCTGATTGCCCCGCCCACACACATCGGTTGACAGTGATAGTCCTGATTACCCCGCCTACATAAAGTAGTTGACAGTAATAGTCCTAATTGCCCCGCCCACACACAGTGATTGACAGTGAGAGTCCTGATTACCCTGCCCACACACAGTGATTGACAACAAGATCTTTAGATTGTGTGGACATACTTAATACAGTTTATTAGTTATTATGAACCAGAAAGATGTGTTATGGTAACGCCCAGTTGTCAGTTTACCCTAAATTAATTATAAGATACAATACATAGCTAAGTTATTAATGAACATTTTTTTGCTAAAAGAGACTTGAAGGGAAGAGGTGAGCGCTCATATCCACAGTACTCTGTATAGTATGATACAGTAATAACTTTTATATAACTGCCCTACATTTCTTCTTGCTCCTGATGTCAGTGACTTTGTCTTCTCCCTCTGGTGGTTTCTTCATGGTGTCACTACACATTAGTCATTCCTCTTTATAGTCCTGCGCCCAGGACAGGAATCTCTTTGAGGGTCACGGCTTCCGGCGTGGCGTGTGTGTAAGTGTACAATGTGTGATAATTGCGCCATTATTCGCTCCATTAGAGATCACAGCCCTCATTCTTCACATCAAAGTCATGGCGGATTATTGCGGTTGCGTTCTCATCCAGGTCACCAGATCGCATAAGTCATGATCCTCTAGAGTTACCATGGTGGCCACATGTGTCACATACTTCTCTTAATATATATTATTTCTTGGTAAATTCTATAGGGTATAAATATAGACTGAATACATTGTTTAACGGCTTAGTACATTTGCTTACCTGGTCCCGGACGATCACCGCTGTGCGTTGTCCGAGGAGAATGAACTTTTCCGCAATTCACTAAGAACGTGCGCCAGAGATCCTGCATGTGTCGCTTCCCCGCTCAGGTCCGCCGGAGTTCACCTTCTTGTTCCCGGTGTATGTGAGTGCATGTCTTGTGACACAATTTTAAAGTTAAATCCCGCGCTCAGTCCTAATCCGTGGGATCGTCCGACGGGCCGCCCCCCGATTTCTGCCGCATGAAAGTCAAAATCCAATCACGTGTGACACAATCCCCTTCTAAATAGCTGTCACAGCGTTGCACACGTGCGATCTGCGGGACCCTTAGTAAATAAGCCCCTATGTGTGTTCTTCTAGGTTTTGCATCTCGTTGGGATCATCACATTTCAAGGTGTTGGGTCATGTAAGTATTTGCGGTGATTTTGTGTCTATGTACACATCTGAAGCTCCATGCATCCCCAAGGAATCTGTAAAATATGGTTTTCCATTGTTTTTGCCCTATTCACAGGATAGACTATAAGAGGGAGATGTAGCTTACGTGCTGGGCAAAACTATGCATGGTGCGATGTGGTGCAGATTTGAAAGCTGCCTAATGGGATCAAGGTCAAGTTTTTCCAATTGGAAGGAAGTCCATTATCATATCAAAGGTCGGAATTGTCTCCAAAATTGATCAGATCTGTAATATCTCTTGTGGTTCGAAAATTCTCAACAAAGAAGTTTGCATTCAGGAGCGGTTTCTATGCGACATGTTGTCACAGAGTTGATGGTTCTGGATCCAGTCCTTATGAATCTGCATGAGAAGCTACAAAGAATCTCTGTGTTGATAACTTAAACCAATCTTGCAGATCTGATTGTGTCAATCGATTTCTGAGATAATTCTTCTTTGATATATGACATGACCAATGGAAAACATGATCCAGTATGTGGGCTGTGTTCTGGACATATTTAAGAGAGAGGCCCCTCACCCATTACATCTATATAATATAATCAGCCCATTGTTTCTAATACTGTTACTGTTGTTATATATATATAGTTACTGTTTTACAACTGTTACAGTTGCTAAAAGAGACATGAAGCGCTCATATCCACAGTACACTGTGTAGTATTTGTTATATTATATATAAGCACCGCTCGCCCCTATGGACTCATTTGATACAGTCCCCCTGACCCCCATGGATTCCTTATGCACATCCTTCTGTATTAGATATGTCATTTTTTCTTTTGTTTCTAAATTAAAAGACTTTGACTCATCCTGTATCATATATATATATACACAGGCAGTCCCCGGGTTACATACAAGATAGGTTCTGTAGATTTGTTCTTAAGTTGAATTTGTATGTAAGTTGGAACTGTACAGTATATTTTATAATTGTAGATCCAGACAAACTTTTTTGGTCTCTGTGACAATTGGATTTTAAAAATTTTGGATTGTCATAAGAACCAGGATTAATAATAAAGCTTCATTACAGACACCTGTGATAACTGTTATAGCTGATTATAATAGCCTAAGGCTAAAGTAAATTACCAACAGGTCCCCGACTTAAGGACACCTGACCTACAGACAACCGCTAGTTACGGACAGACCTCACTGTGACCTCTGGTGAAGCTCTTTGGATGTTACTATAGTCTCAGGCTGCAATGATCAGCTGTATGATGGCTGTAATGAAGCTTTATTGATAATCCTTGGTCCCATTACAGCACAAAATTTTGAAAATCTAACTGTCACTGGGATACAAAACAAATGTGTCTAAAAAATGGAGCTACAATGATAAAATATACAGTTCCGACTTGCATACGAATTCAACTTAAGTACAAACCTAAAGAACCTATCTTGTATGTGACCCGGGGACTGCCTGTATATAATATATATCTGAAAATAGAAGGGTTTGGCTAAAGACAAAGGTATAGTAATAACAATGAGATGATGTAGTGTAAATTTCAGAGAGAAATGACCACACTTATTATTAGACAGAACAGGGTGGCACCTGCTGCCAAATTTGCAGCTCAACCTGTTGTAAATATGAATGATTGCATAATTGTATTACTATGTTTAGTTATTGCAAGGGAAGATTTCATTTCTTGTCGAGATGCATCAGCCCCACTGGGGCCTAACAGTATATGGGGGCAGGTGTGCACCAGGAGGTGAGTGGTGGGCTGGTTGCGGCCTAGCTGCAGATGTCATGGTAGCACAGTCCTAGTTCAGGCCTCAGGCGGGGACTCCTATTGATCTGGCATGTAAATCGCTGTCCAAATTGGTTCACTGAAGGGTTGGACCTGGACATCAGCCTTGTACCAGTGTTCTGTAGGACCTGGTACATCTTCTGGGAGCTGTGTCAGCTTTTGACAGGTTTTACCAATTATCTTAATTAAAAATGGTAAAAAATGGATGCGCTTTCAAAAAACACATGCGTTTTTTAAAAACGGATGTGTTTTTTAATGCATGCGTTTTTTAACGGACTGCTTAAAAACGACCAAAAAAGGGTTCAAATGTGTGGCATCAACCTAATAGACTTTAGGAGGGGTTATTTATCATATGCCGGCGTTCGTGCGCCTGTGTATGATAGCCCCGCCTCTACTCTGGTGCAGCCCGACACATCAAGAGGCTTTGGGTCGAAATATACGCAGCCGGCGATATTCACATGTAAAAAATTCACCGGCTGCAGCAAGTGTGCAGGGACAGTAACGCCCTGCACAGCAGCCCATTCCCCGCCGGCCGTGCCCCCCCTTCACTGGCATGAAGGTGGCGGATTGGGTTAAATAATTGCACGTACGAGCAATACGCTAGCATTTGCAATTATTTCAGGGCTTCTATGCCACTGACATGACTGAGGCCCTGATAAATCTCCACCTCTGGAAAATTACAGGGTACTAGCCAATAAGACAGCCCGCAATAACAACAGATGATTTCTACAGCTAACATAATTATAATACATCTGCATAACAAGATATATATTGCACATAATATACTCACTAGTATCACTTGGTGGTGGTCTTGTTACACAATATCGGAGGTAATAGCTGGAAGAAGCTTAGGAAAAACTGGGTTATAGTCTAGAAAGCCGGGTCTCTGAGGTACAGATGCCAGATTTTATACTTTCACTTTTTGCCTGGATGCTGGATTCCTTTTTGGATTTTTTACAGATGCCAGTAGGGTGATCAGGCCTACCGGGTCCATTCCAGCGAGATTAGAACACCATGAATTTTGTAATAACCCTCAACTCCAGGACATTGCAGAGGCAGGGGGGATGGGAGACCAACAAAGCAAAAAAATGCTAAATTTTATGTACCACAAGACAATTGAATGGAGAGAGCTATAGAAACCAGACAAAGCATACTTTACCTAACCCCATTTATAGTAAATCTGAAATTTTGCCTTTTTTTTGCCAAAAATTATATACAATTCATGAAAGTGTTCATAAGATACTTTGACATCAGAGATAATCTCACTGGGGCACATTTACTAAGGGTCTGCATACCGCATTCCCGTCGGGTTTCCCGCATTTAACAGGGGTTTTTGGCGCACGCGATCGGATTTTGGGCCAATCGCGCCGACTTTCATGCGTCACAAATCGGGGGTGTGGCCATCGGATAACCCAACTGATTCGGACAAACCCACGGAATTTAAAATTCAAATTGGGTCGCAGATCAATGCACTTACATACACCGGGAAGAAGAAGGTGAACTCCGGCGGACCTCAGCGGGGAAGCGACACATGCAGGATATCGGGCGCACAATCTTAGTGAATCAAGGCAGACTTCATTCTCGTCGGACAACGCACCTCGGGGATCGCAACAGGACCGGGTAAGTAAATGTGCCCCACTGTGTTTAAAAGAACCTGTCACCAAATTTCTGGGGATGTAAGCACCTACATGTTAAGTAATCCCCTTCTATTGTCATAAGTGTGATATATGCGTATGGAAAGATAGAATGACACCAAGAATCTTCTGGCCGGTGCCAATTTTGTGAAGAGTCATTCCCGTTCTGCTTGGATTGAAGTCATCACACGCTCTGCCAAGAAGGGCAACAGTCAAGGCATAATGGGTATAATTTTTGGTATGTTACAAGACTCTACAACAGATCAGCACCCCCCAGGATAACTCTTGAGTGAATCCTAATTTACACATATGGATCTGTATATGTATCTGTTGTTCATTTTAACTTTGATTAAACATTTTATTACAAATTTCCTCCTCTGAGAAGTGTCATGTAGATGTCACATACACAAGAATATAAAGTCTAACTCTTTATAAAGTGACCTCTTACCAACCCTTCTGCATTGTGGGGAGGGTGAATGGCGGCGGTTGTGTAGACCACAAGTCTCAGATGAGTCAGGAAACCTTGTATATTCTCTGCTATTCTGTACACCAGGGAGCTCCGCTGCTACACAATGAGCTTCTTGTAGGGAACCGCACATGTGTCTTACAGATGGGCTTCTGGATAGTTTCTAAACTTTACTAGGATAACCCCAGCGTCAATGTACATGTGCCATGTCATGGAGGTTAAAGCTTTTAGCAATCTTCATTTTTTTGGAAACTCTTGTAGACGGCCACTTCACAGAGCTAGATGGTCCACGATAGACTTAGCTATTGGGGAACATTATTCCACCCGTCTCACCCCTTTACATATGGTTAACTTATTTTGACAATTAGAAATTTAACATCTAAGATTCTTTTTTCCACTAAAGCAACCCAACTTCGATGCTGTTTGGTTTTCTAGTAGTTTGTGGGAAGAAGCTGCTGAGCAGATTGTACAGAGGGGAACAGGAAAATAATTGCAAGTACTGGTGGTTTGCAAGTGATATAGAGCAAGCGGAGCTAAGTAGATTGTACATAGTGTCTTATCTCCGAGCAGCATGTTATAGAGCAGGAGCTGAGAAAATTGTACCTAGTGTCCTATATGCAGGAAGCATGTTGTAAAGCAGGAGGAGCTGAGCAGATTGTACATAGGGGCTTATTTAATAAGGGTCCGCGGATTGCACTTTCGTCGGATTTTCAAAGTTTCTGGATTTACGCTGCTGTGACAGGTATTTAACTGGGGTTTGTGTAGCACGGATTGTGGCACAGCTGCGCCGGCTTTCATGCAACAGAAATTGGGGGGTGGTGCTGACGACGATCCGACTGATTCGGACTGAGCGCAGGATTTAAGATTCAAATTGTGTTGCTTCCAATACCCTTACATACACCGGGAAGAAGAAGGTGAACTCCGGGGAACCAACATATGCACGATATCGGGCGTGCATTATCATCGGACACTCTGTACTTTGTGTACTCCTCCGGAAGGGTATGTAAATGTGCCCCATGGTGTTCTATCTGCAGGCAGCATGTTATAGAATAGGAGGAGCTGAGAAGATTGTACAGAGTGTCCTATCTGCAGGCAGCATGTTATAAAGCAGGAGGAGCTGAGCAGATTGTACATAGTGTCCTGTATGCAGGCAGCATGTTATAGAGCAGTCAATAGAGACAGAAGCACTTAAAGGAAATCTAACTGTTGTGATAGATGTCACCCTTGGCATCTGAGGGCCTTAGGGAGACCCCATTATTACATATGGTAGATGGGGCCCTCTTATTACAGATGCTTTGGGTTACAGCATGTTCTCTGAAATAAACCAGTATATGAAAAACAATCTGGACGCTGCTTATTCTACATCACTGGGAGGACATGTCTGACTGGTTCTAACTGCTAATAAAATGTTTATCAAGGTAAAATGGGAGTTTCCTACTTGTTAACACTGATGTCCGCCTTTAAAGGTGATGTCATTACACCATATATAACATTTTACTTTTTTTTTTAATTTTTATTTTAAGGGAACCAGTCACCAGGGACCTCATTTTCACTAAAGATAGGGTTGCAGGAGCCCGTTACAGCTGCATTGTAAATATATCTGTCTTCCCTCTCTAAGCACTTGCATTACAATATAATTGTGTGTTATTACCTTGCACCCTGACAGAATCCTCCGTGTAGTCCCAGGGGTTGAGCTTTGGTTTGGACGCATTTCAAAAAACAACATGTTCTGCAAACTCCTCAGCTCTCAGCCCCCACCTTTGTGCTCCTGTACAGCTCCTCCCTCCTGCTCCTTCACTCACACAGAGGAAGAGCTCACAGCCTAGTGAACTGAGATCAGTGGGGGAGGGAGGAGCTGTACATACCCACCTCTTGTGGAGATGGACGTGAAGGGGAAAATAAACACCAGTTTTCTTAAAAATGTTCCCCTATGAATCAATGTTTATGTGTATTTTAAAACCTTAAAAACCCATTAACGCATTGTATACATGCACTCACGGCCTGGCCAAGTGTGCATATTTAGTTTTGTCGGAAAGGGGAATAGCCTGCTGCCAGGCACTCTTGCCATAATTATCCATAGACGTCTAAGGCTTCAACCATAGCTAAAAACTTGCCTTCAGGTGATATGTCGTCCACATCAATTCCACGGGTTTTCCATGGAAGTGGATTGACATCCATGCTCATAGGCAGTTCCCCAAATATACTGTAGGTCTTCCCTCAACAGGTGAATCAAGAACGGTACAGACATATAGCATGATCCTGTTTGATAAAATCCCAATTCTTTTATTTATACTACTTACAACAAATCTGTTAAAAAAAACAAGGCCTTATTGTAAAATCAGTCTCACACGCTCAGCGTCTTTGCCCGACCCGGTGTTTCATCCTTGTTTTAGGCTTTTTCGGGGCATAACGCTTGGCCTAGTTACCAGCATTTCTCTACTAATGCAGAGTTATGTAAAAGTTATGTTTCTCAGCTATCCTTTACACGGACACTTACGATTTGGCTGAGTGTGCATGTTTTATTTAGTGGCACAGGGGAATGTGCTGCTGCCAGACAATCTTGGCATACAGTAGTTATATAAAAAAAATATAATAAAAAGTTAGACAGAAGTAATTTTTCTCAGCTATCCTCTATACAGCCGCTCACGGTTTGGCTGAGGGTGCATGCTTATTTAGTAGAAAAGGGGAATATACTGCATCCTGACATCCTTGTCTAAGTTAGAAGCATTTCCGTATCATCTTCACAATGGCAAAATGTGATGCAGATTGTGTTACATGTAAATTTTTTTGCTGCAGTTTGTGAGATTTTTGGGTAAAATTCTGTGCAGTGTTTCAGCCAAACATGAAGTTTCGCGTCTTGTCCTTTTAGATCACCCAGATGTTTCATGGAAGAATTACCATCACTATTATGGGGGCTGGATCCTGTGTTTCTTGCATTCGCCAAGTTGTACATTAAGGACATTTTGGAACTGAAAGAGTCTCATCAAGTACCTGGTAAGTGTTAGAGAATGTTCCTTTCTGTCTTGGCTGACTCCTTAATATTTTCGTCACGTATTCAGTCCGTCGCCAGCACTCAGTATAATACAAAACACAGTGGGGGTCATTTACTAAGGGCCCGATTCGCGTTTTCCCGACGTGTTACCCGAATATTTCCGATTTGCGCCGCTTGTACATGAATTGCCCCGGGTTTTTGGCGCACGCGATCGGATTGTGGCGCATCGGGGCCGGCATGCGCGCGACAGAAATCGGGGGGGCGTGGCCGAACGAAAACCCGACGTATTCGGAAAAACCGCCGCATTTAAAAACCGAAAATGTGTCGCTTGGGGAGCGCTCACCTTCACCTTCTATGGGATGGTGCATTCCGGGGCGTTAAGATTATTTTCGGCGCTGCAGCGCCACCTGGTGGACGGCGGAGGAACTACCATCTTAAATCCCAGCCGGACCCGAATCCTGTGCAGAGAACGCGCCGCTGGATCGCGAATGGGCCGGGTAAGTAAATGTGCCCCAGTATCGCCATTCCAACCCAAAAGTATAAAAATACATCCCTTTTCTTACATTTAAAGGCATACTTGACTTAAAGGTGCTGTCCGTGTCCTGTGCAATGTTACTTTAATATGACGTATTGGAAAAATAACTTAAAACTTATTTGAGCCTCTCTAAAATTACCAGGGACCTCGTTTTTGTATCTCCGACTTTGTCCGGTGACGCGTCGTTCCAGGTCATTGCATACAGTCACAGACCCTAATGGTGACCTCTAAAGTCTCACAGATGAGGTCTGTGATTGGCTGCTCTGCCCTCCAATGCCACGTCTAGAATAAGGGACAGGTGAGTTTATTTTGGTTATTTTAACTCTGTGTTGCACAACTGGAGCACTTTTTCTAGGCTGCGTTCATACGCAATTCTACCGCAAACGTATGTGATCAGGAATGAGCGCCACGTGTTTTGCACGTAAACAATATGAACCACCTGATACTCATTACTAATCCTATGCATCTCAGTCGTAACGCATATGCGACTGGATCATTCCCTTCCCCATTGCGTTTCAAAATGCAATTGAAAGGCAACATGTGAACGGAGGCATGAGGTTTAGTCTACTTAATAGGTAGAGTTTAAACATCAAATATTTTGTGCTTCTTGAAATGTATATCCAGCTTTTTAAGATCTCTTTAGGTCCAGTTTAGTCTTGTCGCCTATATTGGGAACTCTCTAATATTAGCTCTGAGTAACAGCTATTCCAGCAAGCTATCACTCAGAGCAGAGGAGGCGCATTGTGAAGTAGCACTATCCAGAGTAAGCTCCACTTCTGGCTCTATCATGAACCTCATTTACCTAGTGTAAAGCTGGGAATGGGATTGTCTCTTATGTGTATATGAATATTAGTGCTGGACAGGTGATCCTTGGGCCCACCAGATACAATTATTCAGGGGGTCCACCCTTCATCATCCCCAAGAAAATAAACTCAGCCAATAATCTACACCAGTTTGTCTGGTGTATCTATAGAGTCCAGTATTAGGTTAGAGTGTGGGCCCCACCGGTGGATCCTCTGATGCTCTGTTGTGCCAGTCCGACAGAGCATCGGACTGGCCCAAACTTATGCCAAACTTATTGACACATCTGGATTTTTAGAAATTGTCTGCAATGATATAAATTTTGTGCAGCACATCTGATAATATAGTGGGGTCCTGACCACTGCTATTAGGTCCTCAAGGCAAGTACCCTCACTAGCTGGGAAAGGGTATCATCCAGTTTTTCCCTAATTCCCATGTTTATTATAACCAATATTTGCATCATCACAGGGATCTTTTTCTACAACGGTCATCCTATCCGACAAGTGGATATTTTAGGAATTGTTGTCAGTATCAGGGAGAAGGATGCCTTCTACAGCTATGGAGGTAAGTGTCATTCTCTCTTAAGCCTAATTCACACCCAGGTATCTTGGGTCCATATGCTCTCTATGGGTATAATAGACTTCAAATGGATCCATAATGACACAACAATAATTCACATCACAGTTTTTGAAGACCAACAAAGCCTTGGAGACCATTAAAGAAAAGTTGTCTCCATTAACCTTTTGTTCGGTATCCTCCATGGAGGATGGTTGATTTGTTATATGTTTGTGCGATCCTGACCTTATCCTTTAATATACACATCACCTTTAAGTGTATTCCTCCACGGATGGATGGAAAAGTACACAACTAACAATGTCCCTGTTTGCTTAGCTGTCACATTGTATCACGCGGAGCACAAACAATGGGTAAGTGTCATGATCCCTGTCTGTGCTACCAATGGAACGATTTATTTGTTGTATCATAAACCAAAAACACTTTCCTAAATGGCAGCAAAATCTGATGAATGACTGCAACTATAAACCAGAATAGCGCTCCCTAGAGGCTGGGAGCAGTAACCTCAGCTGTCAGAGATCAAACCAATTTTATCTGTTGCCGTAAGATAATGGGACCTGGGAAGAAGATGGTTACACATCAGTGGCTCGTTAGCCTCGTTACCTGAACAATACACCCATTCTGATTTTACATTTACCACTACCTCCTGTTTGTGGGCCACCCGCCAAGCCGCTCCACCCATCCCCTTCCTCCTCCACTGTCTGACGCCAACTAATGGATCAGTTTCCTGCTCTCTCCCCTCTCTCCCTACTTCTATTATCAGGCCAAGGAGATTAATAAGAGGACAGAACAAGCGGAGTGTACTTGTGTATCTAGTAATGTAACATTTTACCTAGAATTTAGATAGTTATATATATATATATATATTAAATTTTACTTGTCACAAATTCTCATTTCCTGGAACACAATGGATTTAATAGGAATAGAATAGGAAAGGGAAGGGATTAAAGGGTTTGTCCACTTTCAGCAAATAATTGATATTGTTTGTCTACTGAAAAGTTATACAATTTTCCCAATGTTCTACATTTTTTCTTGCTGTCATTCTAGTTAAGTAATGTCACACAGGTGCACGGCTTGTAATATCCCCGGTCATGTGATGTCACACAGGTGCACGGCTCATTATACCCCTGGTCATGTGATGTCACACAGATGCATGGCTTGTAATATCCCTGGTCATGTGATGTCACACAGGTGCACAGCTCATTATATATCCCTGGTCATGTGATGTCACACAGATGCACGGCTTGTAATATCCCTGGTCATGTGATGTCACACAGGTGCATAGCTCATTATATATCCCTGATCATGTGATGTCACACAGGTGCATGGCTCGTTATTTCCCTGATCATATGATGTTACACAGTTGCAGGGCTCATTATATCCCTGGCCATGTGATGTCACACAGGGGCACAGCTCAGTATATCCCTGGTCATGTGATGTCACACAGGTGCACGGCTCATTATATATCCCTGGTCATGTGATGTCACACAGGTGCACAACTCATTATATCCCAGAGAGTGACCAGAGCTGTGTGTTATGCTGTGCACCTGTACACATCACATGACCATCATGTCATACATATATATTGGATTAACATTTTGGGATTTCATGCCTTTTTTTTTTGTCCAATGATACAGTGGATGACAGCACTGGAGTTATCAATTGCACATGCTGGAAATCCTCCGGGCCAAACTGTGCATCATCTTCAGGTGAGAATTTGTGTGAAATGTGGGTCTGAGCCTCTAAACATGTAACGTGCATGGGGTTGTCCCAACTTTGTAACCTTTAGCAAATATTGGGGGGGCATAGAAGGGTCAGTGTGTTGATATGAGCATGTCTGATCTTCTTAGGGGAGATAAGCCACCACCAGAGTTATCTCCTTCCCACATGCACTCTCGGCTCACAGTCATTTCTAATGTAAGGCTGCAGTCTCCACGGCTGTTACATAATTTCTTTATCCATCCTACTAAGCAAATCATGGGGATGTTTACCCTCTCTTCATATTTATTCTGATTATTTCCTAAGTAAACTTTATGTATTCGGTAATGTTTGACTAGTTGCGAAACCAAGCCCAGTCCTAGGAAATGGCAGGATCAAACATACAATATAGGAGCTGCTTATTTCCTTGGTAAAGATGGAAGTATTTGCATAGGAACTTTGTGTAGAGACAAAAGTGTACATTATGTGACTAACCCTCCCTGCAAAGACAAACGCTGTGAGATTAGCTGAAGCCTTTCCTCTTACTGATCTGAATCCATAATGCCCTTTAAGTGGGTGAAAGTACACGTGCCCCTTGACTAGGGAGCCCAACACCGTTACATTCAGACTATGCTTCACTTTTATCTATAAGACAACATGGACAATGCATACATCATAGGTCACACTTCTGGTCCGGAAATCTATAAACCGCTTTTATACCACTAATCTACCATGAAATGGACCACGAAATGTCCTTTCTAGAATCCCTTCTTTAATGTTAAAATTAACCAGTTTACATATAAAAAATATCCTCTAACGGCACATGCAAGTGAGTTGGTGAGATTCACTTTTTGCCAGATCACGGTGCATTTTAAAAGATAAGATTCTTATCTTTACAATGAAACCAGAACCATGATCCTAGCTGCTATACAGCCTGAAGTCTTCTCACGCAAAAAGTGGCTCTTCTCTGCTCATTTGCAAAAGACTTTGGATGGAGTTTTTTTTATACGTAAAAAAGGAGTCTTAACCAAAAAGAGGGAAGGTTGGACAGGACATTTAATACCATACCTTGGGCCAGTTTAGTGATGTAAAATCTGGTGAGAGAGTCTCTTTAAGTACAGCAATAAGCTTACCGTATTTATTAGACTTTGATACGGTCCTATTTCTGCCCATATATATGAATATATTTTAATACAGTCCTTAGAAAGTAAGGCAGTATAACACCTAGATGCAGTGGACACATTGCAGACTTCAATGCATCAAAACATACTACTAAATCGGTCAGATACAGTGTTAACACACAGTATTGGGGCCACAAACAGTGCCCAAAAAGTGCCACTTTGGCCAGATGCACACATCATATACATTGTGGGCAGTAGTGGATGATAATACAGGCCCAAATCTTTAAGGGGGTCCATGGCCACCCAAACCACCCAAAAAATGTAATACCTAGAAGGACCTTTAGCTTTGAAATCCTCATACATCTGTTCCTGCTCTCAATACACATGTACACAAGAGCCATTTCAGGACCTTTCAAGGTCCTCCAAGGTTCCTGAAACCAAAGATTGAAATCACACTGAATTTTGCTTAAACTTCCCACATGGTGACAGAGAGTAATCGCAGAGAGTGCCGTGCCCTGTATACACAGAGAAAGTTTATATACAACAGTGCCAAGCTTTACGATGCCCAGATACATAGTGCCGCCTTTGGATCCCTGCAACACGGATGTTCAGCTTTCTGTAGTCATGATGAATTATCAGGTTCTGCACAGAGAAGTTATTTCACAAATATCTGGACTCATTGGGGCTCATTTACTTACTCGTCCGCGGAGTTCACCGAAGATAGTGCCGCGATTCACTAAGATCGTGCGCCCGATATCCTGCATGTGTCGCTTCCCCGCTCAGGTCCGACACAGTTCCCCTTCTTCTTCCTGGTGCATGTCTTGCGACACAATTTGAAAGTTAAATCCCGCGCTCGGTCTGGATCAGTCGGATCGCGCCACAATCTGACCACATGCGAAACAATCCCAGTGCAGACACCTGTTAAATACCTGTCAAAGCTGTGAAAATCCCGAAAACGGCAAACAGTGAGTAGCGCGACCCTTAGTAAATAAACCCCATAGGGTGGGACTGTCTGGCTATATGTGGGAATCATTGTAGCAGCTAGGTTCTAGTCACATACACAATGGGGCAAATTTACTTACCTGGTCCAGTCGCGATCCCCGATTCGGACGTTTCTACGAGGATGAAGTCCGGCGCGATTCATGAAGATCGTGCGCCCGAGTTCCTGCATCCGTCGCTTCCCCGCCGAGTTCACCTTCTTCTTCCCAGTGCTTGTAGGTGCGTGTCTTGCGACACAATTCTAAATGTTAAATCTTGAGCGTTGTCCGAATCCGTCGGGTTGTCCCCCCATTTTTGGCGCTTGCGCCATATTCCAATTGCATGCTGCGCAAAGCGGAAATCTTCGGGGAAACCCGACAATAATTTGCTCCGCGGACCCTTAGTAAATGAGCCCCAATGTATCTATTATATATTGAAAACATATCCATCTGTGCAGCACCCGACACGCCCCATTGGCTTATTATTGAGGGTTTTAGATACATTTACGTCTGTGACAAAGGGGTGTGGCTTAGAAGGAAATGGGGCGCGTGCCAAAAATTGTTCAAATGCGTCTTATAGGAGGTTCTAGACAGTTTTATACTATGTCAGACTTATCATCAAGCATCAGACGCTGCGATAAATGTAAGACGGCTTTAGATGCTTTTGATAAATCTGCTCCAACACATTTTAGGTTTTACGGTCTCATCCTCTTTAGATATGAATATAAAGTTTACTTAACTTCAGACCCATAAATACGCAGCACATGACACACTGTAGCCCACATCTAAGATATGGACAAAAATCTGATGTGAAACCTCGTAACTATGCAGAACGGGGTCACGGACCTTGGCAAATGCTCTTAGTGTTTTTAGAGGCGGCTTGTAGCTTTGATCTTGTGCATTTGTTTTCAGAGGATCCGAAAAGAACATCAGATGCAAAGGATCTCGATGGGTTAATGCAAGAGCTGTACAAGCAGGAGAGCAGAAAAGCCAAAATGGAAATCGGTGACGTCATCCGAGTCCGAGGTTACATCAAGGTCTTCAGGAACCAGAGGGAGGTGGTGGCCTCTACATTTTGTAAGGAAATTTTTGAAGCTTTAAGTTAGAAGAAAATATTTGATACCAGGATAGAAGGGAAAGACATTTGAAGAAGGTCTACAGGGAAACTAGTAAGGTTTCCCAGTGTTGGGCATCCTCAGTATCGCCAACGTTGTGGAACTGGTTTGACATGCATAACCATTAGGGCTTCACATAGATGACCTGTACAGTATAATACAGTATTTTTTGGACTATAAGGCGCACCGGATTATAAGGCGCACCTTATTATAAGGATGAATGACCAGCAGGTGGCAGACCTGTGCACAGTTCAAGGCAGCTGTTGTCTGTAAGTACGGTTCACATATAATGCGCACTGGACTATAAGGCGCACCTTTGATTTCTGAGAAAATCGAAGGATTTTTTTATGCGCCTTATAGTCAGAAAAATACAGTAGGTCTCCTTCAAGGGTTTGTCCATGAATATGGGGTGTAAGGAAAAAAAAAGAGAGAGAAAACTTTTACTTACCTCACTCCAGCTCCCATTTCCTGCATCACCCTGGTACTTTAGGGTCATCCAATGACTGACCTTCTTGGACCATGGGACAACACAGAACATGATAACATGATGCCCATGTGAAACCACTTATTGGATGAAACAGGTCCCCAAAACCTCCTATTGGGTCCAGGGCCCGAAACTGAAGTTTTCAAGTGACGTAGAAGTCAGAGTGGGATAATTATGTTATCTTTGTTCCAGAAAGATAGGAAGCCCAGTTAGGAATGGAGCATTTCCCTTCCTGACCCACGACTATGACCTCTTGCCTAGTTAAACCAGTTTCCTACCCTGCACTGACAAGGAGCAAAGATTCTGAAATGGCGCCATCTATAAACCATCTATAAACCAAGATACTTCTTGGTTTGGCTATTATTCCATTTTGTGTCACTAGGCTTCCTGAAAGTCAGACATTTGCTTGTGATTAATTCTGCTAGTGAATAATGCAATATATGTTGTGATGAAAATTCGCTCTATAAGACAAGGTTCTGCTTTAATGAGCAAAGAAATAAAATCCCTTTTAACTTCAGACAGAGTAGATGACCCCACACTGGATGTGCAGATCAGCCGGATGCTGGACGTCCCGCACCTTTACAGAAATGTCTATGATACACCCTTTACTATACCCAATCACCTCGCGGATCCTTCCCACGGACTCTCGTAAGTGTAGGTCGGCCGCAGGATCGGAAGCTGGACGTATTCTTTGCTTCTCTCTATTAGACGATTAACCTGTTCCTCTGCCTGTCTTCTCCTCTTCTCACCTGACGCAGTGATGTCTTGTCACGTTCGGGCCTCATCTCACAGCTGAGTCAAAAAATATTGGAGTTTCTGGAAGAAAAACAGATTTGTGATTTTGATCAACGGGAATTGGAAAGTGTGTCCTCCTTACTGTCCAGCGCCACCAACCCAAACCACAAGGAGGAGGCCGGGGTATGTTCTGTACTGTAATCAATATGTATAATACCAAGAACCTAACTTGCGGATCAGTGGGGGTCTCAGTGCAGAGGCCCTGCAGATCGTAAAAATGAGGGGACCGACCCCTCGCCACTCCGTCAGACTAATGGAGCAGAAGGCATCTGCTCCATTAGTCTGAGGAGCGGGGAGGGGTCGGTCGGACCCCTCGTTTTCGCAATCTGTGCGGGTCTCAGCACTGAAACCCCCACTGATCAACAGATTAGGGAATTTTAATTAGGGAAATTATTCTATCAAGTTAAAGTCTCACATGTCATGAAAAAAAAGAAAGTGACAATTATCACGATATGTAAAGCGGTCGGAAAGACACTGTCATTTAAAATAAGAGCAGAACAGAGGTGCAAAAATTGACAGGTTGTCACGAAGGGGTTAGATAAATTTTACCTTTCAAACAGCATCAGGTTTTTCGAGCTACAGAAGCAGAGATAAGGGCAGGTAAAGTCGTAATTGTATATGAATGCTGCAGATAAAGATCAAATTCTCAACTTTTTCCATAAAAGGGTTTTCCCACGAAACAAGTAAGGCCGTATCCACAGGATAGGGCGGAACGTGGTGATCGGTTGGGGTCTGCTCATCTAGGGGAGAAGCAAGGGGTCCGACAGGGGTTCATGAACCCCCCCCCGGTCTCATGATCTGTGGGGGCCTCATTACTGAGAACCCCACCAATCAGCAATTTAGGCCCTACCCTGTGGATAGGAACTAACTTGTTTCAAGGAGGGAAAAGCCTTACCACAGGCTCTGTAGGTCACAGAATCACAAGTCTGATGTAATTTGAAAGAGCGAATGCCCTCCCTCAGCACTACTATCCTGGCCGGAGAAAATGTGAATACTTGTGCCCCAGAGGAAGCCGACATATACATGCAGTACAAACTGTGCAGGCTTACTATGTGCCATGTCAGCTTGTCATGAGTTGTGGAAGTGAATATTAATTTATATTAATTCTTAATGTTGAAGCCCTTTTTTTTCTTAATAATTAACCAAACCCAGCAGTTAATATTAGGGACTGTTATTCTTACTATTATTTAATACGGAGTTCTATTTTATTGATAGCTGGTGTAATATTTCAGGTGATATCTTTCGTGCTTTCTATTTTTAGGAAGGTTCAAGTGTAACATCCAGAGAAATTCATAACGTATTTAAAGAAGCCATACGTCTCCTTCAGGACAAAGGCATCGTCTACCTGAAATCCCACAAGACAGGAGTTTATCAGGTCTAAGACTGAACTTGCAATTCTGTCCAAAATCAAGGATTGTAAGCCCAGCACACTGACATACTGGTGTGTGCCCCCTCTGGCGCCGCGGTCCGTCTGATCCGTGCCCCTATTTGTTTGCAAGGACAGGGAAGTTGCACTCGGGGAGCTACCGGCGCCCACCTTTCTCTTAGCATTGTGGGTGCTGGGATATGGTGACGGATGAGAGTGGTGGCCACCTCTGCCGGCCGTAAGCTTTCCTAGCCCATGTAAACAAACAGGGGCACGGATCAGACGGACTGCGGCACGGGACATCAGAAGCGGACGCAGTTTGTTTTTTTTAAAAAGCCCACCCCGGTCCTGCCCTAATTTATTCCTAGTCTGGGATATCCCCTTTAATTAGTCACTAACTTTGGAACAAAATGTACATAGATTCATAATACAGATGACAACAAACTTTGTCATATATCTTATTAAAGAAAGGTGCTTCTCTCTCCACTTACTTTGGCTCTTATCATCCTTCCCTACTAATCTGCTTTTCACTCTCGCTTGGTAGACAGAGTGAAAAGTCTATGGAGAAGGGAGGGCGAGGAGTGAGTCACAGCAGCTAGATGTCCACTCACACCACAGGAAAAAACAAATTATGAATTTTCACTTGCTAACAAAAAAACCAAGATATTACAGAGAAGTCAATGGGGGAGGGAGGAGTGTGTCTCATCTCAAGTATACAATCTCAATATTCAACTCTCCTCCTTTTAATAGATGTGACAACGATTTTTAATTCTGCAGATAATGGGTTTTTATGGGGTGGAGTCCCTATTAATTACACTTCGGGGCACCTCAAGGTGATTAGGAATATTCAGAATTTCTATAAACTTGTATTTCAATCTTGTAGGTAACTGATCAAGACAAAGAGTTGCATAAACGAGTTCTGAGCATCATCCAGGAAGATTGCCGGAGACAGAGACGTAAGTATATATGTATGTATGTATACAAATTCTGAAAACCTAATGGGGGGCGGTATATCATAATTAGATTGGCTCCTTGGGAGAGTTCTATGTCTGTCTTTGGAGCTTTGCTTCCATTAAATGTTCTTATGCTCTGGGATTTGTTTTTCAAAAAGTTGCAAATAAGTAGCAAGATGCATAAAAAGTCCCAGCACGTACGCCAGCAGGTGACTGGAGAGACTATGCAACTTTTTATGAAACTTTTTAAAAAAATGAATTATGGAGCCTTTTTTATGCCAAAAAAAACACCAAAACCAATGATAAATAACCCCCGATATATCTGTACTGCTACTATGAAGGAATCACAGTAATTTGTATCTATGGATGTCATCGCCACCTACTGACCTTTACTAGGTATTACTGGCAAATTAAGAGAGTAGATATTAAAGGGCTTTTTCCACAGAGAAAGTGCTGCGACCCACATAGATCACGAGAACAATGGGCTTGATGGGGTCCCAAGTACCTCCTGCGGACCCCTCGTCGTTCCGTCAGATCAATGGAGCAGACGGCCGCACATTACCGTTCTGTTCCATTAATCTCATGGGAAAACCGCTTTAAGTGCAATATTATCAATGCTATGGGGGTTAAGATGGGGTTTGAGAGTTGAGGGTTTAAAGTTAGAACACAATGGGGCATATTTTACCGTGTCGCGCCAAATTCCCCCGGGTTTTTGGCGCACGCGATCGGATTGTGATGCATCGACGCCGGGTTTCAGGCGACAAAAAAACGGGAAGGGGGGTGCGTGGCCGTCGGAAAACCCGACGGATTCGGAAAAATCGCGCAATTTTTTTAAAAAAAAGTGTCGCTTGACACTCACATGCACACTGAATAGGATGGTGAACTCCGGCAGACCTCGGCGCAGTTGCGACAACTGCTAGACATTGGGTGCACGACCTTAGTGAATCGCCGGAAGACCCAAATCCTCGAAGGGGAACGCTCTGGATCGCAACAGGACCGGGTAAGTAAATGAGCCCCAATGTGGCCAAAGATTGAGTTATTTATGTTTATATGCTAGTTTATTCCCAAATATACTGTATTTTAATTGAATTGGGATTAGTTGTGGAAAGCACTGCCCACTTTTACATTTTGTGGACATGAACCCACCTGACATAATTGCCAATTTCTTGTTGGCATTGAACTGTAACTAAGTATCCTGGTACCTTTTAAGAGAGGTTGGGTCTATGGTTTCCATAAAGGCTATCATTAACACATGACCTATCTCCCAAGTTTTGGGATGTCAAAAGAGGGACAAAACTTGTGCCCTGCTGAAAACTTTCAGGCCCCTTGCCCTGCTCCTAACCCCATTTTTAACTGCCTGTATCTCTGGATTTGTAACTATATGGGGGTATAGCTGCAACATCAGGTTATATAGTTCTGTTACTATATGGGGGTATAGCTGTATCATCTGGTTATATAGATCTGTTACTATATGGGGGTATAGCAGCAACATCAAGTTATATACGGTAGTTCTGTTACTATATGGCGGTATAGCTGTATCATCCGGTTATATAGGTGGTCTCAAGATGAGACCCAACCAAGGATGAGGATGAGATCTAAAGATGAGGACCAACCAATGATGAGGATGAGGTCTAAAGATGAGACTCAACCATTCACTTATTTCTTCCAACTTTTTCCTCCTAGTGGCCAATCAGAGTAAAATAAAGATTGTTACACCCTCATTGAGCCTAAAGTTTGTCCCAGAAGAGTTACTGATCTACTGCAGAGGGTTCCGGCTGATGCACTTTCATTTCAGTGACAACGGACTGAAGACAGAAGCTTTTAGTGTAAGTGGAAGCTATAAATGCTTGACTACCCTTGTAGACTGCTGCCGGTGCTGACAAAAAGCAGAACCATTGTCTGACTGTTCTGTTCTGCTTTCAGATATGAATTGTTTTAGGGAAATAAATAGGCTGTCTGTAATGTGCTGACTTTCTACCTTTTACTTCTCGTCTGATTAGAGAATAGTCTTACCCACAGCTGTGAAACGATGGTGTCACAAATGGATTAAACATTTTAGTACTTGGACTTATATCTCTTCTTCATTTGTTCGCTTCTCAGATGAAGAGCTCTAGGCACATTGAGTGGTGCAACACACTAGACAAGGTCTCCACACTACTCTAGGACCAGCTAAGTTAGCGGTGGATCTTCATCCAAGACCACCAACCTAAACAATATTGTGAATCTTAGCAGGACTGAAGGTCTTCACTTTCTTCCCATGGGTGGTTTAGTACGATGGACATCATATTGACCTTGTTTTGATAGATATTAGCTGAAACTTACAAAATAGATGTGGACCAATTGTGCCACCTGTGGTTTGGGTTAGGACCATTTCCAAATCCTCAAATAACCGGTATACACTCTTTAACTCCTTTACAGAGATTTGGACTTTGTAGAAATAAGGTCACCAGACAGTGAACTCCCATAATAGTGTTAGAGTTCAGATAAATTCAAAGGTCATGGTGTCGGGTAGAACAGATTAATGGTCAGAGCAAAGTTAAAGTAGTCATGAGAAATGAGCAAGTCAGATATGAAACACAGGGATATATCCAGAGATCACTAAGATGGATAACAGTCAGCTGATTGGTGTGTGAGAAGATCCAGGAAGATCGTAGGAACTAGCTGGGCTAAAAACCTGGATGCTCAGGTACCTTACTATAGGTCACAATGCCATTGATGACCACGGGCAGGATGCTATTGTCTAGGGACAAAAGCACCTCCATCCCATTGAAACCTCTCAAACTGGTGTGTGTGCACCCCATCGGGGGAGGCAAGAGAGGGACGCAAGTGCCTTGAAAGAGATATTTGAGCCACAAGCCGGTTGCATTGAGTAATTCAGTGGCCAAGATAAACCCAGGAGAGGAACAGGAGGAGTTACATTAACTTTGCATTTGTTGACTTCCTGTGGAGTCTTTCGAACAATTGTGAAACATATAGTAGCCAATCAGAAGAAGCAGAGAGTGACAGCCTGAACCTATGATGAGACAGGAGGTGTGTCTCAGACCACCTCAGATACTCTGCAAACAATACAGCTATACAATCCAACTCTACGATGGAGCTGAAAAAAAAGCAGATTCGATAACTAAAATTTCCATTTTCTTGTTTTTGTTAGATGACAAATACGATGGCTAAGAACCAGCAGCTCATCAGCTCTGTGGTGCAGCAGGAGGCCATGCTAAGAAGTCTTGGTAAGTAATGACGTAAGGTATCTTCAATTGTTGGACACTATTCACACTGTACATATCTGATGTGGTGCACCGATTTTCTCAGATAAAACGGAGATCGCAACCCCCATGGACTATCCTACACATATGTTCGAATCGGCTATGGACTGGGAGAATGAAATTGAAAGGCTGGGGGCGACGTCCTGGAGAGTGACCCCCCTCAATGAGCGCTGTGACACATGTACCAGGTAATGTGATGAGAACTTATCACAAAGCGCAATATCTACTGGTACTCGAAAAGGAGAACAAAATTTACCTCATTAGTACAGTACTGCCATACCATGACAGTAGTTCCCATTGAAAATCTATAAAAATCTAATTACCAAGTTTTTTTTTATTACCCAGAATCCTTTATTGTATCAGGATGAGTTACCTCACTGTCATCTGACTGAATTTGGGAATATTTGTGATCAGAGTTGGTTCACACTAGGACATCACGTCATCGGAGATGGCATCTGCTTAGGATTTTCCAGCAGTAGTTATTTATCCGGCCTCCTAAATGTACATAACAGAAGTGCAACCCATAATTATGAAACCAGAAAGAAGCTGTGGGTTTGTAGATAGCGGATCCTGTCTAAATCCACACTGAAGTTTTAAGAATTTCATATTTTTCCACACAAAGGAGCAATCCGTCTCCAAGCTGAACACCCCATTCATGTCTGACAGACTGGTAACTATGCAGGGATGGCCTAACAACCAGTCTGTCTCAGATAACGCAGGCCTTCAGATTTACGAGGGATTCCACTATGTGATTTCATCTTCATAAGTCTTTGCCCATTATATTCTAATTATTATATACTTTTATAGTTGTACATTTATAGCACCTGTTTCTGGTTTATATTTTCACCGTCAAATTTTCGGTGAAACTATGGAAAGGAGGGTTTGACAACACCTATGAATTTGGCCAAAAACAATGGGATCAGTTGTCCTTCTCATGTGTTCATGGCCTTATGAGTCTCCGTCCATGATGAATATTGAAGGAAACATACGCTGGACATATTGGGGCTCATTTACCAAGGGTCCGAACGCCGCACTTTTGTCGGGTTTCCCGAATATCTCCATTTTGCGCTGAACTGCACCGGGATTTTGGCACATGCGATCAGATTGTGGCGCATCGGCTTTCACGCGGCAGAAGGGGGGGGGGGGGGGGGGGCGCCGTCGGACAACCTGACGGATTCAGAAAAAACATGGAGTTTAAAAAACCTACATGCACCAGGAAGAAGATGGAGAACTCCGGCGGACCTCGGCACAGCAGCGACACCTGCTGGATATCGGGCGCACGATCTTAGTGAATCCCAGCAGACCCGAATCCTCGTCCGACAACACGCTGCGGGATTGCGAATGGACCGGGTAAGTAAATGTGCCCCATTGCATTTCAATGGGGCACATTTACTTACCTGTCCCGTCACGATCCCCGCTGTGCGTTGTCCGACAAGGATTCGGGTCTGCTGGCATTCACTAAGATTATGCGTCCAATTTCCTGCATGTGTCGCTTCTCTGCTGAGGTCCGCCGGAGTTCACCTTCTTCTTCTTCATGGTGCATGTGAGTGCTGATCTTGCGACACAATTTAGTTTTTAATTCCGCAGTTTGGTCAAATCATTGGGGTTGTCCGATGTCCACACCCCCGGATTTGTGTCGCATGCAAGCCGGTGCGCCACAATCCGACCAGGGGCTTTCAGCGCAAAACGGTAAAAAGGCGGGAAACCCGACGAAAGTGCGATGTTTGGACTCTTAGTAAATGTGCCCCATTGTGTTCAGACCCTCGTTCCTAGGCCTCAGCTAGAAGAGTCGGTCAGTGGTGAATTCCACTATTCTCTTTGAGAACACATGCACACTCATCCATGCCAAGTTTACATGTGTATGTAGCAGTCATGAGGAAGAAGATACCGTACACAGCTGCAGGCCATCTTACACCCCTACAACGATATTGAATACCAGTAACGGGCAGTCATCTTCAGATTAGATTTTTTATATTCTTTTCCTTTGCTTATTTCCAGTCTTTCCAAATATTTTGTGGTACCGTGCAAGCTGCTCGACAATGACTTGAAAAACACATTTGCACACTTCCAGCAGAGGCGCATCCCCGTAAGTATCATACAGACCACGTGCAAGGGGACAAGTTATATGTGATATTGTGCAGTGATATGATGCTCTCCTCTTGTGCCCGTCTCTTAGAGGTGGTCGTGGCATCACCCAGGTGGGGGCGATCTGCTGAGATCGGCTGGATTTCAGACCAACACAGATCCTGATAAAGAGGACTTAAGGTAATGGGACAGACTTGCCCTGACAACATGTCTTGGTTTCTTGTCCATAACGTCTCCCAAACTAATAATAGTGGGGTTTGCCCCTCCTCCAATGCACTTGAAGCCTAATAGGCATACACATGAATTGATGAATATCTGTGCATGGCATTATGGGTTTGTGATATGAGTGCATTTAGCACCTGACAGACTCCCTTTAACAGCTTACATTCTAAGGAAGATAGCGGGCCTAAAAACCTCACACTTAGGTCGTTACGGTCTTTGTACGGTCGTGAAGCTTTGCTAATTACTTCATAACTTACACTAGAGAGTGAATCATCTCATACTTTTACTGAATGCCGCTCCTGTAAGGTAATCCGCCCTGGCACACTGTCTTTCTCCGGTTACGTGCCATGACCCCCCCCCCTGTCCTGAGATTTCTTTGAAAATACGCTTGTCCCTTGTATTCGGTTACACCTCATTGTCTCTCTTTTCTCTGTGTCATACTATACATGAAGCTATAACACTGCTGGTTGTCAGTCTGGATGCGCCAGGGCTTTTTGTAACCGAACTCGTCGCTTTGTACAAGAGTTAATCTGGTGACTGGTTACTAATTATTGATTACATTTTCCAGGTCGATAAGATCCCTGTTATTTGGAAACCATTCACAGAGTGTGATTATTGACACGACTGAGGACCTGCCTTCTGTAGCCGACATCCAGGCCTCCTTCCTCAAGCTACGAGCCTTGTGTTGCAGTGGTAAGGACATATAATGGGGTAAACATTTTTGGTCAATACGTTCTACTGCAGATTGGGTTGAGTGTTGAGTACCAGCTCCCTTGGCACCCTATGGTTTGACAACTTTAATTTTGGGTATTCTAGGAAGTATTTGCCACCTGCTTCATAATGAACCCTTTATAGAGGCCTTCCACAAGCGTCCAACTGGGGTTCCTTATTCCCACTAGATAACATAAGCTTTAGGGTCCAACCTCCGTCAACCCAAATTGGTTGGTCTTCTACTGCAGCTCTGGATCTGGTAGTACTGGCTGTTGAGCCATTCTAATTCTCTTAGATCGTGTTCAAGGGCCATGCTGGTCTTTGAAATATGGACAGTATTCAGGAATAAATTTCTGGACCCAATACTACCGGACCACTGTATAATCTTAGTATGAGATGGTTGTCCTTTGGCTTCTAACCTTGACTATAATTATGTCCATTGGAAGTTAGAAAAGTATGTCTGACATAAGGTCAAACATAAGACTGGGTGCTCATGGATAACTTTGAGACAGGAAACAGAACCCACAGTTATCGGCACAATGGAGAACTTCTATGGTACTTCCTTGAGAGCAAATATTACTCCAATTCAGTCCAATATTTACTGTGCTTGGTTGTGTATTACAGTAGCCAATACATCCATCCTTCACAATCGTAGACAGAGTAGAGAAGACAGAGATGCATTTCTTTACCTGTTCCTAACTCTAAGCAAAATCCCCTTCGAACAATAAGACAGTCCATCCTAAGATAATGGACACTTGAATAAGGTGACAGGAAAACAAGATCAGACCGAATCAATGTTTCTGTACTGAGCAATCGTGGCCATGTTATTGTGTTTTAATTGATTCAGAGGAAGTCTACACAGAAGAAGAGATAATAGATAAAGGAAGAGTTATCATTCCATAGGGATGAGCCTTCCTCCTGGACTCCATTAAGGAGCTGACAGACAAATGCCTTGATCTATAGGTTGTCTGTGAGTTAAACAGCAGGACATTAATAATAGAGGTGTTTCTGGAAATTACTAAAGCAGAACTCTGGCTACATGGGAACCAAATTAATTGTTCCCATCACTATTACAAATGGTTCCATAAATATTCTCAATGTAGAGTGGGAATTTTAATGTTAATCCTTCAGAGGGGAGCTATCCTGACTTCTCAGCATGCTCAGAAAATGTCATCCGGTGAATCATTACCTTAAAGATGAAAATAATTCTTGATACCTACCAGAGAAAGCTAAACGGGGCAAAACGCTGGAACAATTTTATAAAAATATGGGTGTACACCTTTGTAGACACCAAAATCAATGACAAATCTCAGTGTTTGGTTCTTCTCCTAGACACCTCCACTCCAGTTTCCAATGAGAAATGGCTGTCGAATCTAGAAGGAAGTCACTGGCTTGACCACGTCAGGTAATTAAGTGTGGCATCGGTATAAGATTGGGGCATATCATTCACACATATGTACATGGTGGTTGTGGAGAATCTTACATGATATTAATCATGAGGGTGATTGTCATGTGAACATTTGATTAACCCTGGGATGGATTCAGAACCCCCCAAAATAAGACAAATATACAAAACTTCTCTGCTGCTGAAATGACCTCTACACAGGTCACAGAGCATGCCCACAACACTCTCTGTATACAGCACGGAGTCATCTCCTGTCTATATATAAAGTTCCTTAAACACAGGACCTACACTGATCTGTAAGAATACAGGTGTCTGTGTATCATGAATATATATACATGTTCCCTCATCTCTTTTGCAGGTCATGCCTGAAGAAAGCTAGTGAAGTCTCCATGTTGTTGAGCGAGGGGAATAGATCTATTGTTCTTCAAGGTAAAGTTCACCCCCTAATAACCAGAAACAAGTCCGCATAATTAAAAGTTATAAAAACATAATTTGTTTCGCAAAAACGTATGAAATTGTGCACTTATCCTGCAAAAAACAAGCCTTCACATCGCTCCATTCATGGAAAGATAAAAAAAATATATCGAAAAGGCAATATAAAAAAAAAAAACACTTAAAGTTTTAGCTAAAGTAATAAATGAATAAAAATCTCTTTATACTGGGTATTGTCATAATCTTACAGACCCTCAGAATAAAGTAAACTTGTTAAATATGTTCTCCCTAGCGAGCAGCACATATGACAAAAAAGGAACACATATAACACAAAACATGATATAATTAGTAGGTCTTTATTTCATTTCTTCCAGTTGTGTGTACCCCAAAAATGTTGACAAAAAAAAAAAAGAAAAATACAAGTCATCTTGCAAAAAATAAACCCCCAATCTGCAATGTGGGAAAATTTCATGTCTATAGGTGTCTTGTAAAGAGTTGAGCAAACAGCTGATTGTTTAAGCCCATAGTAAATGATAACATTATAAGTGTATCCATCCTCTGTCACACCATAGAGCCCGAGGACCGGGATATAAACTGTCTGATGACATCACTGGTGCAGGTATTGTCCGACCCTCACTCAAGAACATTGTCTGGTTTCCAGAGTCTGGTTCAGAAGGAATGGGTATCAGCTGGCCATCCCTTCATGCAGAGGATCAATCACTTCAAGCAATCAGATAAGGAGGAGGTGAGTGTCCATGGGCTGTCATTCTGGCAATTGGATGGGGGAACCGATTCCCATCCTGGTACAATTGATCATTGGAAGGGAAAGGAGGGTAATACTGGGATGCCTGGACACCTTATCCTGGTTGGGCCCATAACTGGTGTCCTATTAGTCCCCCAATGATGGAATCTCTAGTTAACAGCAAACGTATTTGTTTTTGGCCACAGGAATGTACGTATATATTTTTGCCATGTACTTTCGCTCACAACCTACAACTCAGCTACTTCTCAATGTTAGCTTTGAAATATGTTCTCCCACCAAAATGTATTACAACTGTCTTAAAGGGGTTGTCTAGCTCCAAACTCCTGCACAATCTGAGATTGGGGACACTAGATCATCCATATTGTCCACTCTTTGCAGTCCCCGGTGTTCCTGCTGTTCTTGGACTGTGTCTGGCAGTGTCTGCAGCAGTTCCCGACTGCCTTCGAGTTCACAGAGTCGTATCTCCTAGCTTTACATGACAGCACTTACAACCTGTTCTGCAGTACCTTCACCCATAACTGCCCTTGGGACCGCATCAGGGGTAGCCAGGTAATATCCGTACCATACAATATATCCAAAGGATTTGTGTTATGGGTGCAGTGATCTCATATGGACCATTTTGTTTCAGCGGCACTCTTCTAGTCAGACGTACACCCCGGTTAATGGCTGGAGGGACATTGTGCGTGAGAAGATATTTCTGAATGGAGACTACAAATCGGTGGAAGAGGTGAAGTCAGCTCCACCGACAGTCTGGGAATGGAGCCTCTTCTACCGCCACTCACGTAGGCAGCAGTTCCGCAATCCCATGTATCACATCCGGAAGCAAGCAGTATTGAACGGCAATGGGCTCATGCATAACACTGACATGGTGAGATCAGGGGTATAAGTGTGGTATTAACGCTCTTACCCCTTTCTGTACAGTGGCTTCATCTTTTGGTTGAAGTATAGATCGGTTACCAAGAGCATTTTACACTCTGACCTGTCCTACATTACAAATACAAATTATTGGTTTCTTCGTGTAATGCTTAATTTCGCCATTGGTGGCAGTGTAGTGAAATTCAACACTTCCAGGTTTCCCCACAGATCACAGCCGATCGCTGAGGTCTCAGTAGGAAGGAACTAAATCAGCTTCTGTTCTAAGAAGTAGGGATTGTCCTCTGCGGAAACCCCTTTTAAAGAGGAATTGAATTAGCCCACATCCTCTGGCAATGTAATAATACCGTAAGACACTCCATATTGTGTATGTGGTTTATCTTCCAGCAGAGTGCTTATGCAAGATCTTTTTCTGCAATACCAGAGTAACGTATCAGTATATTCGGCCAAGAAACATGTCATTTCCACACAACGATGCAAAAAATTGATCTTACTCAGGCGTTTCACAGACCAAGGCTCTTCTCTGTTCTCTTTTGTAAGCACGCAAACGTCTTTGACGGGACAACTCATAGATCTGTAATATATTTGCTGTCACGCTACTTATTCTGGGGAGCACATCTTCAAAGGGTCCCTTGGCCACAAAACTACTACTGAGTTGTATGGAAAGGCATATGAGTGACCTTAACAAAAGCCTTTTAATCCACTACTTATTCATTGTCTTCTTCTCTTCTAGTTGGGCGTTACTGACCCCTCCAACGTGTATCTCCTTTCCAAAGGCGTGCTCGTATTACAGTCACCATTCTTCCCACGAAAAAGCGTTACAGTGTCGAAGAGAGGGGGTCGCCGCTCCCAGTCTATTGAGAGCTTGCTGGATGAGGAGAAGCAATTAAGGAGCAACATCTCTTCTCAGTCTTCAATGGGGGACCTTCTACTTCCGCTGTGCGTTGGGCCCTGGGTCCGGCTGTGGAAGCGGTGCTACCTACAATGTGCCACAGAAGTTCAGGTAAAACTCAAAGATGTACCAAGAAGTAGACTTTTCTGTCTAAGACTTCTACATTAGCAATGACCACTAGGCCAGGATGGTCGTGATACACCAGGCAACTGAACAGCTCCAAGGGAACAGACAGGAGCTTTTTCTAGCTGGAGTTTGTGCATTCATGCGTTTTCAGGCTGTAGGTCAGGACATGCGACCACAGGGCCGAGGTCAGAGAATGGGTCAAGTTGTCAAAAACATAAACGCTCAACTAGGAACCTTAATTACTTAGTCACCTTCATGTAGGGGGCATAGATGTAGGTGATGAGGTGTGTACAGGACAGTAGAGCGGTGGTGGTGCTGAATCTCACAGATCACACTCATATGGTGGATCTATGTTTAGCCAAGCTGTAGTCAATTGTTTTGGAAAATGTGACTTCCACTCTGCCAACAACATCTTTCTGATTAGGCCTTTGGGGGGGATATGGTCAGTTATCCAATTTTTGGCTCTCAATGGAACCAATGTACTTGAAGCCAAATAGAGGTGCCTGGTTTCATTTAGTACAGGCATCGGAGAAATGTGCGCACATACACAATGGTATCTCTGTATTTGTGTAGGAGTACCCTCAGTACCATAGAACATTTCTGGTCGGAGATCTTCTTTTCGTGTCACATAAATTCAGCTGATGTTTTCCTGCAAACTTCTCACTAGCATCACATGCCGACAGATGACTTTAGCACATTGTCCTTCAGGCATCAGGTTATCCTGTAGGAGGCTGCCACCTGCCGGTGCAAAAACTCTACGACCAGAAGCCCTTAAAGACTGGGTTGGGATTGGGGTCTTTGGTGTTTTTTGAATGCCTGTAGCGCCCTCTAAGGTCCAATATTTGGCATGGCAAAGTATACAATTATGTTTTTGCTATTTTTTTCTTAGTAACGCCTTTTAGTAACTTTGGCTCTCTTCTCCCGCGTAGGGTGTCAACCAGCATCCATCAGTGGCCAGCCTAGCCGAGGAATTGAAAATTCTTGAAGAAAGACTGAAGAACCTACATGTAAATATCCAGGATGAAAGACAAAATGGCTCAGTCCTGACTGATGTAAATGGCGTCACTTCCTCGTCGTACAGATAGCGCTACGAGGAAATGTCCTTATATCTAACCCAAAAACTTTCAATACTGTAAGAGCAGAGATGCGCGTGGGATGAGATGGAAGAAAATTATTTCCTGTCACATAAATCATAGTTTTTTGGACATTTGACTGTGAGAAATTTGGAAATTGCTTGAATGACTTGTCTTCTGTGAGCAGGAGCTAAAGCTGTGATGAAGAAATGCATTATGGGAGTACACCGTGTGGAGTATAAACAGTCCATTTTATTTATGAAGAGGAACAATTTGGATTCCAAAAATATGGCAAAAATGAAATCTTATTTTTGAAAACCAGTTAACGTTCTATACTTCAGAGCTGTATTCATAATTCTGCTTTCTTTCAATGGAAATAGCCAAGTGGCTTGTGGGCGGACATGACACTATTAGTGTTTCCTACATCGGATTACTACTGATGTAACAAGAACAAAATCTCTGTGTAGATATTAAGGGATACTTCTTGTGCCGCCTTTTAAAGGGGTTGATCTAACTTTTAAATTAAGTTCTATTAGTGGGGTCTTACTGCTGGGACCCTCAATGAGTACAGTTGTCTGCCTCATTGAGGATGTGCAATGCGTTTTATTCACCATCTATACCAAAGATGACCCAATATAGAATTCGGTTATTTCTGGCATTACCATAGATGGTGAATAGCGTGGCAGCGAGTATGATCCATTTGCCCCTCCATTTAGACAGGAAAACAGGACCCTTGTTCTTACGATCTCTGGGTTTCCCATGCATTAGATCCCTACAATAAGCAAGTTATCCTGTTGGTCAACCCCTTTTATCTTGAGTCAACCCCTTTAAGTAGTCATTATGGACTGAACACTGTTTTATATTTCATCCGGTATTTTTGACTGCACAATATTCTGCGGTAACATGGCCCATAAATTCCTATGGTCTTTAATAACACAGAGGTACATTAAATCGCCAACAAATTGACTGCCTAAATAAAATGGAGAACCTAGAAGAAAAAGCAGTGACCATAACAACCAATCAGATTTGAGATTGTATTCTTCATCTGCAAGTTATAAAATGAGAGAAGCGATCTCATTGGTTGTTATGGGCAACTGCTCTACTCTGTGTCTGCACTGCTTTACACAAGGCCCAGTGTATTGTGAAGATAATATATAGGAGTTTTTTATTAAATGAAAATATAATTGAAAAATCCCAAATTGTATGATAATAAGTTACGGTCTTTTCTCATGTTTTAATGTAATATGACCCCCAATGTATTATATTGACTCCCTAAATTCCTTTCTCTGTGAGAAATCTTTTTTTTTATTAATTTATCTTTTGTAAAATTTATATAAATCACATTCGCTTTTTAAACTAGATCTGTTTCTGCAAACCAATACGGACGCTATTACTAGGGTTGTCACTCAGCTTTCCCTAAGCCCTGAGTAGCAGTATACTCTAGGAGCAGTAATTTTCTTGATCACTCAGCTTTTAACAGGTGATAATAGATCTACAAAATAAGGCACAACTGCCATTCAGGGGTCCGGATAAGAGGAGTTATAATCCTGCAGGAAATGTGATGGCGGCCATCTTGTTTTCACAGAAGGTGACATATTTCATAGAAACATTCCTACTCATATTCCCTTTTAGCAGGGGGATTTCTCCTGTTTGGGACCACCACTATTAATTCTTAAAGGGGTATTCCTGTACATCCAAGTGACACTTTATCCAGAGGATTAATGACACTTGGGATCCTATGTTTACTATATGCCTAAGAGAAGCCAAATATGGCGCCTAGCTATCTCTGGCAATCCTATAAAATGTAATATAAGGGATAACATGCAATGACTGGACTACCCCTTTAAAGGTCACCATGTAAATATACATGTCTCCAGAGAATGGCAGAACCAGCTGTGTGGGGGCAACTGGACCTGAGGTGATCCATTTTTCTCTGCAATGGCCACTCTTGGGTAAGAAGGACAAGCCGAGGACTAATAATTTTTTTCTGCTTCTAAATAATTTTGTCCGCAGTGGCCTCCTGTAGATTAAACTGTACGCTGACCGTCTCAACCGCAAGATGACGTGTACCTTACCGCATTTAATGCTGTTGATTATGTGTATATTTTTGTAGTGATGTAAAAGCTTATAATGGGTATTTTTAATAAAACATCACAAGAAACAGAAATGTAGTGGATTTCTCATATTGTATATGGCCCAGATGTGAAATGAAAGTGCAATTGGTTTCAAAGATCAGATCCCAAAATTATAAAATGATGGCATACAGAAGCGAGAAGATTTCACTGGGGGGGGGCTGATTTTTTTGTATAATTTTCTTTCTTGTGACTTAAAGTAACAGAAATTTAGGACGACACTGGACATTTAATAAAGTGAAAAGAAAAGAAGTGCCCAAAGCATCTGGAAGTCACCAATCTTATGAGAATATGATTACGGTAGTTGGCTGGTGGTATAATTGGGGAATATCGATATCAGGCACGTGGTTATCTCCTGTCCATAGCAGGTTTCAAACATGGTTCCAAAATAGGCAAAAAGATGTGTGGTAAAATATACAACCAAGGTACAGTTTGGGAGGGGGGGGGGGGGGCTATTCTCATCTGGACATTCACATTCAATTTAATTAATCTGCCATACATAAACATTTCTTCAATTAGATGTTATTAAAATTTTTTTTACCCGTGTGAAGATAATTTCTCATAAATGTAGTCTTATGGTTCCTTAGAAACAAGACTGGATACGACCACCTCTGCTGGAGTGATTGCACAAAGAAACAAAAAGTTTTTGTATATAAAATGTCCGGGAGTTACACAGCCGTCCTGTGGTAATAATTGCTGAATCAAGGTGGTCAGGCAGGACTCAATAGCACATGTCTGGCCACTTCTGCCTAAATGTGAGGTGGTCGTATCCAAGGAAGCTATCTTGTTTCTAAGGAACAACATGGCTACATTTATGAGATATTATCTTTACACAGGAACATTTTTTTTAATAACATCCAATTAAAGAAATGTTTACATATGGCAAATGAATTAAATTAAATGTGAATGCCCAGATGGGAAAACCCCTTAAGTAAGGTGCTGTCATTGCCAAAGAAAACAAAGGTCACAGACATCACAAGATTCCTGAATGTTAAGCTTGTAGTCTTAATTTTTATTTATTTTTCAGCTGATCTAGCACTGGGGTAGACGAGATTTAAACCACTTAAACTTAGTTGTGGGTCTGCTCTCCCGGACATATCTTCAATAGTGCTGAAACGCCTTTATTCAGGCAAAAATAATCTTTCAAAATATGCCAATTAGCGCAGGGTGCTCCTGTGGACATCACACAGACGGCCTGATGCTCTTGCAGTTACTAATTATTCACGCCTTCTGCTTACTAACATAACCAACAAATCCCAACCCATGCCCGAGAGCCGGTGACGCCACTCGTCTCGGGAGTGTGAGCGCTCGTCTGCGAGCAGGGACAAATACTCACACTTACGAGACTTCTGTGAAAGTGGGTTGGAGGGTGTAACTATATTAACAGGCAGTAGGCGTGCATAATTAGAAACTGCAAGAGCGTCTGTGTGACGTCCACAGGAGTGCCCAGCGCTAATTAGCATATCTTAAAAGTTGATTTTTTTTTTCGTGAATAAAGATGTTTCAGCACCATTCAAGATACTTCCTGTCTCCGGGACAGCAGGACAAAACGTAAGTGTATGTGTTTTAAATCTTGTCTACCCCAGTGGTAGATTTCCTTTAAAGCAGTGGATAGCAAAGTTCATTACTCACCACAGGGGGTAGGTAGAATCGCTGCTATAAACCCCTACCAACCGCACCATCTAAGGGGTTTTAGAGTTGTATTGTCACCCATACATATTGTCACATATCGCTATCAGACACTGATGGCACCTGGAGCTCTAACAATGTCCTCCAGACCTGGAAGTGTAAGCGCCCCGCAGAAAACGCATGCATTTTTGACAGGTTTTACCAATTATCTAATTAAAATGGGTCCAAAATGAATGCATTGTTAACACATGCATTTTAACGGATTCTCTTGAGTTAAAAAGGCCAACAAATCCAGTGGCGCCGCCCGCACATAAAGGTCCACCCGCCCCCGTGCACAGGTTGTCCCATCGTTGTCTAAAAGATCTATTGAGTCCCAGTATATCTACTTGCTTCAGAGCCATAAACTCACTTTGCAACTCTGCTTAAAAATGAATACACGCGGTCGTTAGAGTCACAGGTTCACGTTTACTTCATCCTCACGATGTTCCAGACAATGTCCTTTTTTGTTACTTTTCCTTTCTAAAAATCTACGAAAACCATTCGGGCCTTGTTAATTGCCCCCATTGTGTAAGTGTTTAAATAACATGATAGATCTGTACATGTGTGGCCATTATAGGTATATTACATACCACGACATGGCACGGACTGACTTGCAGGGTACCTCATGTTGGACTAAGATCAAAAGCTTTAAAAAAAGTTAGAAATTCGATGATAGACAAAACCATGTAGCCAGAAGACACCAGAAAACCAGTACTTATGTCCACACATACTTATCACTGAAAAAACCCAACAATGACCGGAAAACAACAGCGACACTAGATCTGGCGGTTCCACGAGTCTATGACTATTAACATCCTGGCAAATTTGCAAATTATGAGCGCTAAAATACAGGGAGGGTCACCCCACAAACTCCCTGGGCAAAGTGGATTTCTGGTCAGAAGTTGGACAAAAAGTAGGCAAAAAATGTGGCAAATTTGACTTGAGAACATAGATCAAACTTGTGACAATTTGAGAACTTAGGAGAGAACAATTGGTCAAGCAGGCACAAAAGATAATGACGTATCTTTATTAAATACAAATACAAACCGAAGAAAACTCTTTAATAAGGAAACACAAACTATTATAAAAGAGGCAGATAAGGGCGTGGGAATGTAGGGTTTTTCTGGTGGCACACCTAACAACAATACATTGCAGAGGCCTAAGCGGCAGCTTATTAACCCAGCGGCTATTACTCCTCTCTTCCCTCAGAAACCCTACCACATCTTTAAAGCCAAATTTGATCGATCGTGATCGTTGAAGCGATGTGGGGACAGGGACATTATCTCCCGACGAGAGAAAAAGAAATTCCTCATCGTGAAAACTCAACAGTAATCCCACCCTCTACATCGACCCGAAGGTACAAAGACCCTGCAGAACCCCCAGTAGTAGACCATCGTGGCGGGAGGGGATGTGGCAGCTCTCAGAGGAAAGCCTGCAATTATATTGATTTTTCTCACCAGGGAACGAGTATAGAAATTGCCCTCATCTGTTCGGGACTCATCACCTATGAACCTGTTGGAAACAATTGGAACTGGCACCATGAAGAAGTAAGTCTGGTCTATCGCATATGGCTGTTTAGTCTTACTCTATACCAACATTATAATGAGTGTTGGTAATAGATGCAGTGGTTTCTGATTATGCGACAGGGACAGGTGGGGGATGAAAGATCATAATCTTTTTTGTGGATCTTTGGAGTTTTGTCTTGAGACATAATATTCGTCTTTGACAGAAACTACTAACAGGACGGTTCGGGCACCGCGATGGGTGCACGCTGTTGCCCCTCTACGCCAACCTCTTTTTGGGTGTTAGAGCCGAGACAGTCGCCCGTACCCTAGGCCTCCACCGCGGTGCCACGTTCGCCCCCGCAGCCTCCTCGTGTTGGTATACCCGCTATATCGCTGAAGTGCTTGTTCGTGGCGGGGTACGCTGAAGACCTGCATACAGGCTTCGTCGGCAACAACTAATGCCAATCCTTGGCAGATACGTCTAACTCCAGTTGGTCTCCCAAAAGCAGAAGTCGTTTCCTGGAATCGCGGAATCTCAATTCACCAGGAAAAATGGGGAACGAAACACTTATAGAAAGCAGAACTGCAAGAATAGCCTGTTACAGGCTTCATCCTCGCCATTTGAAGAATGGGGATCCCACGATGGACAATTCTATACGGGTCAAAGAAACTGTCTGACACAAAAAAGAAGTTTTCTTTTTACAAAATTCGAGGAGGCTTACGTCGGCGATTCAGGGGAACCGAGCTTGACCCCAAAAACGTATCTCTAGAGCCTACAGTGCGGGCCAAACAAACCCCCAGAAAAGCATACTGTACCAAAGCCCGTAGGTCTGCAGTATGGCCAAACCCACTCATTACATCATACCATAAATCCACGTGGAGTCAGACATATAACAACATTGTACAGAGCAAGATATGGGCCTATTTCAAACGCTAGCTCACGAGATTGGAAGTCCATATCCCCACTGGCCCTAGGATGATTAGCTGGACGGCCAGAGAAATCTACAGAAAGGACAGTCGGACCAGAAGCCATTTTCAGAGACCATGCCACCACTGGGACGAGCACGGGCTGGTGGGCTCCTACCCGTGCATTGTTGACTGTACAGTATGTCCCCTGGTCATGAGCGGGACAAGCTTCGTGAAAATCCAAGAGCATACAATACGGTCAAATAATTGTCGAACCCGTAATGTCATCTATGGTCTACTTTGCTCTTACAAAGCTCTATGTGGGCAAACCGGTCAGGAGCTACGGAAGAGAATTCAGAAACATATCTCCCACTGATTAACAATGCGGCACAAGACATGTCCAAGGGTAAACAACTTTCCACTTTTCCATACCCCATCGGGGAAATCCGACAGGCCTACGGATTGTGGGCCTGGACAGGGTTCAACAAAATATACGCGGGGCGGCGGATACGCCAGCTTCTTGCGTCTGGAGGCAAAATGGATTTTTGATTGATTTCCTTAGCGCCAATGGGATGACGAGAGCTATGGTATTCTCTGGCTTCTATAAGAATGAATGAGCTTCATGCCACAACTTCCATTTTTACTTAACCAGGTATGACCACACCTATCTTCTTCTGCACATTTTTATTTTTCAATTTTCTCACTTCTGTCATCTCTGGTGTTCTTCTTGACCCATATTTTAGCGTTCAATCATTTACACACTTATTTTTACGCCCCTTTCTCTGGGACAGCTTCCCTTTTCTTTCACCATTCCATGCAATGTGCTAATTCAGGTTACAGATATATTGCTTCGCTTGTCACTTAAACTCCTTTTTTTCTCCTATTTCTTCTCCTTGTCACTGTCCCACTTTAGGGCACGATCACTACCTTTTGCCTCTCCAACCTGCCCTCCAGTTTTCCTTAACTTCCCCGGACTTTCATACATATGCGTATTTCCTCAATTACCGTTTTTGGGATACCCATTGATGTTCATTTCCAGATGCTATCAGCTTTCCTACTAATGAGCCTTCCTCGTTTGCCTCCTACCCCCCCCCCCCCCCCCCCCCGCTCTCGTCTCTTCTCCCCCCCACAGCCCTCCCCTTGGGTCTTATTTCATTTTATTTTACCTCATTGACTATAGGTACCATGTATGGGGCTTTGATATCCACCTTCCCATTATCATACGATCCAGTATGTAACCTTTGAAAACTACCCTGTTCCTACCCTTTGTTCATGGCGGGATCATGGCGTCTGTTCCTACAGTTTACTATATGCACTTTATTACCCTGGGCTGCTCCGTGTGGTTGGTTGGGTGTCGTGATGGGCCCCATGCGTGTGCATGTGGTGGGTGTGTGAGTATGTGTGTAATACATTGTAGTTTACAACAAATCAATACATGTATTGTTTATATGAAATCATGCGTGTATATAAGGATTTTTTTAAACGAACGGGTCTACTAAATTTATGTCTTTATTGTTTTAGTTTTGTTTTGCACGGTCACTTATCTAAGCACTATTATGAAATCATCCATGAACCTTATTACATAATTATTCATGCACTATATTATGTAATTATTTATGCACTTTACTATGGAATAGTTATTGCACTCATAAAGTAAATCCTTTTAAAAATTATACAATACTGCATGAATGTTGTTAATATACATTTACCACATATAACTTCCTCTCACCCCTGTGTCCGGCCGCGTAATGCGGAGGTGCGCATCGCGGTCACGGAGACTTACGTCACCGGATTGTGAAGTCAACTGGGTCCAGTGAACCTTCCGAGCATGTGACCGCGATGGGGCCGATATGACGCTTCGGGCCACACACCGGCAGCGCGGGGATTGCGGATGTATCTTATACCAGGTATTTAAAACACAGACGCCACCTCTTTGGGCACCCTGAGGAAGCGCGATTCGCGGCGGATACGCGGGGGCATTGCCTGGGCTCCCTTGGACCACCTCCACACACTTGGTAACACTCTGGCTTTAGCCTATCATAGCTATCAGGGTCGTTTGATGCATTTGAGTTATTTTGAGGATGCGCTTCACTCGTGACAATATAAGATTATCCGTCAGGGTCTGACCAATTTTTCTTGCCCTTGGTGGCGTTCATTGGCAGTTGACTCATACCCTGGTCCTCTTCTGTTAGAATGTGTAGTATATTCTTGTTACAGCTAGAGTGCAGTATGTGCATTAATTTGGTTCATCATCTTGGTGTGTTCTGGGGGCCTTGTTGCGGTGGGTTTGACACTATTGTATGGCATCAACTGCTAGGTTCAGTCACGAAGGCAGTTGATCTGGATTTTCGTTGTTTTAAATGTTTTTATATTTTCTGTCCATTGAGTTTCTGTTTGTATTTGTACTTTAATAAAATATTGTCAATTATTTTGGCTGCTTGAGAATGTTTCTGTGCTCTTCTCATGTGTTATTCGCATATGTGCAGCATACAGATCCTCTTTTTATACCTTTTAGGGGTAGATTCGTTGTTGTATCTAAATTGTGAAGACACTAGGCCGGTGACACAGGTGGCGTTTTTGTTGCATGTTTTTATTTTGTTTTTGCATTCTGAAAAACGCATCATATTTACATATTAGCTTTTTCAATGGGTTTTTGGTTGAAGTGTCTGAACTTGGTGTTTTTGTCCCATGCGGTTTTTTGGTTGACTTTTTGAGGTGCGTTTTTTGAAAACGCATGCGTTTGTAGTCAGCATGGAGAAGATCACTGATCACTGTGTTTTTACGAATTCCAAGAGATTCATCTGAATGCAATTAATACACATCAAGCCTTGTGCAAGCAAACATTTGAAAATCGCATACATAAAAACGCAACAGAAAAGCGACCAAAACGCCACGTGTCACCGGACCTTAGCGAATTAAATTCTAATTTTTAGTTGAAGGAGTTTCAGAAACAAATCTGACATATGATGATAAAATTACCGTGCTCAGAGCGGTTGTCACCTTCCATTTTTAACGGTGTGGGGGGCACATACTTTTCTTTGTCATGTCAGTATTTAGTAGTATGAAGCCATGACACCTAGAAAGGAGAATGAAGCAGATAATTATCAGAAAAAAAGGTCAAACTGCAGTAAAATTCCTTATTTTTTTATATTCTGGAAGATCCCAGCAATTATGACTCTTACTCAGTGCACTCTGTTACCTTCGCCATTGTCAATAAAGTTTTTTGAGGACATAGAAAAAAAAAAAAGGAGTAGTAGTTGCACGGCGGACGTGACGTAAACGGAAGTAAGGGGGAAAGCGCGAGTGTGGTCTTGCGGTGGCGGAGTCAAGATGGCGGCGGGTCCGATTTCGGAGCGGAATCAGGGTAAGAGGAGCCGGGAGATGTAACCAAACTGCCATAGTGGTCTGCGACATGGAGCATTAGCTACCGGCTGGTGTTAGCGTTAGAACTACATATCCCAGCATGCCTCATCAGTACCTACACATAGGATAATAAGCGCTGCTGCTGGCATGGCATGCTGGCCATTGTAGTTCTGATAATGGAGCCGCTGCTATTCACACTGTTATGGTAGACACAACCCTTAGCTAGTCATGGTGACTGTATATATACTGGAGGAGGTGGTCTATCTGTTCCTGGGAAAGCTGGGTGACTGCCTGTATAGCATTCTAGGTTTTCTACAGTGATGTAAGAGGAGTCCTTACCATTCAGGAGCCCAGGAAAGCTGGGTGACTAACTATATATAGTGGCCAAGTTGTTTTTTCATTGTATACAGTGCTCCTGGCATTGCTTGATATAGGGGATACAGACGTCCTGCCCTACCAGAAGACCTCACAATGTCATATCAGAGGCTTAAAAGCTCTGCTGATCTGTTCAGCTGAAGATCTGTTACAGTGTTTCAGCGCAAGAAATCATTAGTTCAGCTAAATGGCGGCTGTGTGTGACTACTGTACCAGAGCTGAACACTCGCTATATATTACTACCTACAACATACATACTGTCTCTATGAGAGGACTACATACACATAGCAGGTGTGTACAGGACTGGATATCAGCTGTGTATCCGTATCCAACAACACAGCGCTGTCCCAGTGTATCTGTAACCAGCACTACATAAGACTGAGTACACACAACATCATTACCAGCCATCACAGGTCTGACCTGACCTCTAGAAGGATAGACATCAGGTTTGTGATTCCTTCCGGTGCTGGTCTTGTGGTGTGTAAGACGCTGTTCAGTACATGAAGTAACATCTATGGTTTATCCGCAGACGCCACGGTATATGTCGGAGGTCTGGATGAGAAGGTGAGCGAGCCGCTGCTATGGGAGCTCTTCTTACAAGCTGGACCCGTGGTGAACACACACATGCCCAAGGACCGGGTCACAGGACAGCACCAGGGTAAGGAGGTGACCGTGCAACATGTCTGACCACACTAGAGTGTTTAAAAAATATTAATAATAATTGTCCATAGCAACCAATAAGATGATTGAAATTTATTAATTTGTTGTAAAATAAATCTACCATCCAATCTATCAACATAAACCAGAGACTCTTACCAATTGGTAATGCCCCACAGAGCACTTTGTGCTCATTAGCATAATTTTACAAGTTGATTTTAGAAGGGGTGAGGCTATTGATAACAAACATAAGAAAATTACCGCAGTCGAGGTGGCTGGATCTGTGAGTAATGTCCCTGGTTTATCATTATGGATTTTGATGGTAATTTCCTTTAAGGAATGGAAATCGGCTTTTGGTTGTTGAGGGTGGACATTCTCTGTAGTTTTACGCGCTATGTATGTCATTTGTCTGTTGTAATATATGGCACAAGGTGTAGGACCTGATGGCAGCTCCTGGCGCCCAAAGGCCCTGGGCACATGGCTGTATTATGACCACATACCTGACCTGTGGTGCTCTGTATCTCTAATCACATGTCCTCTCCTCAGGTTACGGTTTTGTTGAGTTTCTCAGTGAAGAAGACGCGGACTATGCCATCAAAATTATGAACATGATCAAACTGTACGGGAAGCCGATCCGAGTGAACAAAGCCTCCGCGCACAACAAGAACCTGGACGTAGGCGCCAACATCTTCATCGGTAACCTGGACCCTGAGATCGATGAGAAGCTTCTCTACGACACCTTCAGCGCCTTTGGTGTCATCCTACAAACCCCCAAGATCATGCGGGATCCAGACACGGGAAACTCCAAAGGTTACGCCTTCATCAACTTTGCCAGTTTTGATGCTTCTGACGCCGCCATCGAGGCCATGAACGGACAGTATTTATGTAACCGGCCGATTACCGTCTCCTATGCCTTTAAGAAGGACTCTAAGGGTGAGCGGCACGGGTCCGCGGCGGAGAGGCTGCTGGCCGCACAGAACCCACTGTCACAGGCGGACAGGCCTCACCAGCTATTCGCGGACGCTCCTCCACCTCCTTCTGTCCCCGCGGTCATCACCTCCATGACCAACGCCGTGGCTGCAGGTGAGTGACGCCCTCGGATACAGAGAGTAACACAAAATGTGCAAAAAAAAAAGCCCTGACGTGGTGGCGGCTGCTTTCAGCGTGTGTAGATTTTATTCTAGGTGCACAGGCTTTCAGAAGAGGCACCTTCAGAGGTGCACGCCCTGTCATTAATATAAAGGGGGTTTCCAAAAATCTGTAACGTTACACAGAACAGGTTTTGTCCAAAAAAAATAATACTCACTACAACTCTGGTCCCATCATGCTAGATGGCTGATGGCATAGACATTGTGCAGGACCGCTGAGGCCAGGTATAGCCATCTAGGGCAAGAATGTGACATTAGTGTGTCCTGTGTAATGGGGGAACCTCCCAAAAGGTAAGGCTGTGGGTGTGTTTCTGACCTTTCTGACCCGGCTCCCCTTACATAAGATTTCCAATAGACAATATGTGTTGGGCTGCATTCACACGGCGGTCGGGTGGATGTATATACAATGGCAATGGGCGTACGGACCGGTACGGTGCAGACATGACCCATCTCTCCCTGCGCCGTGCCCCATGTTTCTCTATGGAGAGGGCCGGGTGTGAGCAGCGCTCACCCACTCCTCTCCCGGTTGGCGAAGTGTGCCTGCCGTGCTACAGGCACGCGGTCGTGTGAATGTAGCTGTACACGGTAACCTATCCCAGTAGAGCTGACCCTATATGCTGTACACTATAAGTGCTTAGTACCATACTCCCTCGTGTTCTAGAGCAGCGAGGGCAGTTAAAGGGGTCGTCCACTTCCAGCAAATAATTGATGTTTCTGTAGTGAAAAGTTCTAAAAAACTTCTGTATGTTTTCTCACGGTTTTCTAGATCTCTGCTTGCTGTCATTCTATAGGCGGCTTCATAGTTTACTTCCTGTGGATAAACGCTGGTCACTGGCCATGTGATGTCACACAGGTGCACGGCTCGTTATATCCGTGGTCATGTGACATGACACAGATGCGCCGCTCCCTCGGGGACCAGTGTTTATCCACAATGAAAAAAAAAATTGTAAGAGCTGAATTTTGTATTTAGCTCTCGAAACCTTGGGGGTGCACTGTAGACCTGGGCATGTATGGAGCATAAGAGATTTGATCGTAGGACGTATTCATTGTCTCCATGTCCCTGGTAGATGCTTGAAAGTGGGTGCAGCTTTAGACAAGGGCTCACTATTCTGTATGTTTTGGGACAGTGGTAGGTATCTGTATTCTTCCCCTTCCACTTTTGGTGGATAATGGACACTATACAGAGTTCCCCTGTAGGCAGGGCCTGTGTATAGTAGCACAGCTGGATACAAGTAGATGGGCAGCATCTTGGCACCACTCCCCCTTATGGACCCCTCTTCTTTCCTGTTCCAGGTATGCCAGCATTTCCTCCAGTTCCTCCCCCCGGAGCGCTGCCCCCAGGAATCCCCCCTTCGATGCCTCCGCCACCAATGTCTCCGGTCACTGCAGCGAGTCAGGCTGCCGCAGCTGCTGGACACCCGCAGGTGCCGCTTCCCTTCCAGACTGGAGCTCTGCACCCTGGTGAGTAGAGGACCCCCTTAGCCCTGAGCAGGATGGCCCCTGGGGGTCAGTCACTTATAGGGCCACATTATAATGACACATGTGTTCTCTCAGGTTTACAGATGCAAGTTCCACATCACGCTCTGGGACCAGCACCCGGCCAGTTGGCAGCACGCCCACCTGGAATGGCCCACCCAGGCCCACCGCCAATGGGCATGCCACCAAGAGGGCCACCTTTTGGAGCAATGGGTAAGTTACTGTGCCCTGAGCGTTTAGTAAGGGATTCTCTATTAGAGACAAGACACAATGTACCATCTTTTTCTGCTTGTGCCATAGGACACCCGGCAATGCCCCCTGGTATGCGACCACCACCTCTAATGCCACCGCAGGGGTTCAACGGACCACCCAGACCTCCCCCCTACGGGTATCAGAGAGGTCCACCACCGCCGCCTCGCCCTGCTCTCCCTCGCCCGCCAGCACCCCGCCCCCCTGCACCCATGAGGCTACCCATGACCCAGTAACTTGTAAATCCGGACTCTCTCCATACTGGACCCTTGCAGGACATCGCACCCTTCTCCTATTGGCTTCCAGGAATGTAGATCTATGCGGACCCCTACATCTGTTATATTGGGGTGCCCGCACATTTACCCATCGTGAAAACGGGTGTATCCTACGTTTATTTTGTTATCAACCATCCTGAAAGAAGTTCGTACAGAAACGTGCTGTATAAAGTTTAGGGTTTTTTTTTTTTTAATTTGATGTTTTTGTTAAATCTTTGTAAATGGTAGATTGTAATAAATTACCAGAATCTCTGTCTTTTACTAGCAGCGTTTTATGTGGTGACTTATTGACAGTCCTTAAAGGGGACCTCACTTATTGCCATATAGAAGTATATGGAGCAGAGGGAACCGTCTACTGCATTCACTTGAATCAGAGGAGCACAACACAGAGGGTCTCTGGTGTCAGGCCCGTAATCTGTGAACTGATCATCAATATCAAAACCCCTTTTAGTGGGGATATTAAATCAGAATGAAGGGTCTGTAGAGCAGCGCCACTCGCAGGTGGTGTCTGGCATTACAATGTGTCTTCACTGTCCTCTTAAAACTAATAAGTGTCTGATCTCTGGGTGGTCCCTGTACCACAGCTGTTTATTCTCACCCTGTCCTCCATTCACTTCTATAAGGCTGTGGGACACTATGCCCAGAAGATCCGGTCAGCCATGACTTTTATCCCCCTGCTCTCATGATTGTTGGTGAGGGCAGAGCTACTAGCAGTCGGCATGCCCCTGTCCTGTGAGAATGGGGTAAGGGTCTATAACTGCAAAGCCCTGGGCATACGGACTCCATTATACACATGAGGGTGTCGCTTTACACATCGTAGTAGACTTGCATTTAACTTCACTCCAGCAGGGGGAGCAGTGCTTACTGGTTAAAGGTACAAGGCACTCAGCTTTGTGGTTACAGTCAAGCACTTTGACAGACCAGTGGACGGGGGATTTATATTTTGACAAATTATCAGTAAAAGCCAATATGTTAGACCAGTGGGGCTCAGCCAGTTTTTTTTTTTTATAGAGACCATAGTTTACGGTCTCTTTGCTTTCCACCAAACACTGCGCCGTACATTGTTTAACCCCTTAACGCCGAAGCCACTTTTCACCTTCCTGACACGGGCCATTTTTTTTCAAATCTGCCCTGTGTCACTACAAGTGGTTATAACTTTAGAACGCTTTAACATATCCAAGTGATTTTGAGAATGTTTTCTCGTGACACATTGTACTTCATGTTAGTTAAAGAATGTTGGTGGTATGTTTTGCATTTATTTATGAGAAAATCAGATATTTGGTGAAAATTTGGAAAAATTCTCAATTTTTTCGAAATTCAAAATGTTCTACTTTTTCCACACATAGATATAACAGCAAAAAACGTAATAACTGACATTCACCGAATGTCTTCTTTATACCTCCGTGGTTTTTTATACATACTCTCATTTCTGTAAGATGTTATGGGGCTTTGAATGTCAGGTGCAATTTTTCACATTTTCATAAAAGCAAAATCCTGCTATTGAGGGACCTGCTCAGGTTTCAAGTCACTTTGAGAGACCCAAACAAAAGTTAAACCCCATAAATTACTCCATTATAGAAACTACACCCCTCGACGTACGTAAAACACGTTTTATGAAGTTTGTTAACCCTTTTAATTGTTTTACTGGGGTTAAAACAAAATCAGATGCAATTTCAAAATTAAATTTTTTTTGGCTAAATGAATGTGTTTTTCATAAAATGTACAAATTCTCAGTGGATAAAATACCAAAACGCTCCACAAAATTTTATACCCAATTTCTCCTGAGTGTAACAATCCCCCATATGTGGTGGTAACCTGCTGTATGGGCACATGCCAGGGCATTGAGGGGGGAGCTGCGCCATTCAGAGCAGATTATGCATTGTCACTTTCTATTGGCTATACTGTATAATCTTTATTTTTTTGGCAGTTTGGACATATAAGGGCTTATTTTTGCGACATGAGATGCACTTTACAAATACTTTATTTTAGTGGGTCTGTAGCTTCTCGCTTGTTCAAGGTATTCTTCACCTAATACAGTGTAATGTGTGTTGTGACACACTGGGGCAGATTTACTTACCCGGTCCATTCGCGATCCAGCGGCGCGTTCTGTGTGGAGGATTCGGGTCTTCTGGCGATTCACTAAGGTAGTTTCTCCGACTGCTGCACTGAAGTGCATCGGAATGCACTGAACTTCACTAAGCCGGGCCGAGAGAAGGTAAGCGCATGTCCAGCGACCCCCTTTTTTTTAACATTTTTTTTAATAAATGCATGAATCCATCGGGTTTTCGTTCGACCACGCCTCAATTCGCCAATTCGCATTATATGCCGCTGTCAGTGTTAGAGGTGGGTGTTGGTTATAATATACTGCCGACACCCGCAGCTTCTGTCGGGAAGGGGATAATGGCAGTGCATGGGGTCACACACGTACACATGGTGCTCCTGGCCTGAGAAGCGGAAGCGCTTCTTCTTTGAGCAGCTTGTTATCGAGTGTCCTGGCTCATCTCATATTCGTGGCCAAGGACAAGCCAACTATTTTATTGTTTGGTTACCCCCAACACATTAGCTATCGCCGTGTCCGAAAATGCTCGATCTATCAAAATATAATAGTTTTTCACTGCATTTAACCCTGTGACGGAAAATAGCGCCCAAAGTCAAAATGGCACTTTATTGCCATTTTGAAAAATATTTTAAAAAATCAAGTGATCAAAAGGTCGTACTGTCCTAAAAATGGTGGCATTGAAAACGTCATCAAAAGTCACTCATAATGACATCACCCACCGCTCCGTACACCGAAGTATGAAAAAGTTATTAGCGCCAGAAGATGGCGAAATCAAAAAATAGTTTTTTGTACAGGTTTTAATTTTTGTAAATGTATGAAAACATAAAAACATAAATTTGGTATCCTTGTGACGCACCGACCCAAGGAATAAAGTAGACATGTCATTTGGGGCGCACCGGTAAAGCCGTAAAATCCAAGCCCACAAGAAAATGGCGCAAATACTTTTCTCACCAATTTTACTGCATTAGGATTTTTTTTTCCCGCTTCCCAGTACACGACATGGAATATTAAGTACCATCACTGTGAAGTGTAATTTGTTACGCAGAAAACAAGCCCTCACACAGCTCTGTACATGGAAAAATAAAGTTATAGATTTTTGAAGGTGGGGAGTGAAAAATGGAAATGAAAAAACAAAAAAGGGCCAGGTTGTTAAGGGGTTAAAACCCCTTTCAGTCCCTCTAAAAGGTTGCAGTCTGAACAGGTTTATAATGTCAGCTGGCGCACCCTCACGGCTGCATTGGTCGCTGACCATTATGTGGGGCGCTAGATTGGATTTGCCTCACTCGTTCCATTGATACGTGGAAATCCTCGCGTTGGGCCCCTCAGCCATTAGACAGTTGTAGATGAGGGGTCAGGGTCTCTAGGGGTAAAAACACCTTGTGAGGACACATTGTAAATTATAGCTGAGGTGTGATGTTATTCTTGTTGGCACGGTTGGAATGTGGCAACAGTCAAAATCTGGTGTCAGACATTTTGACACAAGTTTTGACTGACGTGCCGTTTATTATGAGTTTTTCCTGACTGAAAATCTGTGGCAAAATCCACCAAAAACATACCATAGGGCTGTGTTCACACACCCGTATTAAAATACCACATTTCAACTTATTCTGGTTATTTTTTGGCTAATGTTTTTACCCATAGGGGGAGATTTATCGTAAGTCTCTAAGAGCAGAACTGTTTTAGTTGGCCATGGCAACCAATCAGAGCTCAGCTTTCATTTTCTAACTGCCTTTTATAAAATGAAAGCTGAGATCTGATTGGTTTCCATGGGCAACTAGAACAGATTTACCTCAGAAATTTGATGATAAATCTCCCCCCATAGAGTAACATTTTTGCCCTTTTTTTAACAGAGTTAAATGGCAGATACAATTAAATATACACCCAAATCCACCCCTTACATACAGGGAGAGAGTTCTAAAACTGTATAATACAAAATCTGTGCTTGCTGTCCATAGCAACCAATTACAGCGCAGCTTTCATTTCGTGTTACGCTCTTGAAACATCAAAGCTGCGCTGTGAATGGCCAATATGTGCAACAAGCGCCCCTTCACTATATATTCTGTCACCTGTAGGGGGCCCCCCCTCACTATATATTCTGTCACCTGTCGGGGGCCCCCCCTCACTATATATTCTGTCACCTGTAGGGTTGCCCCCCCTCACTATATATTCCTGTCACCTGTAGGGGGCACCCCCTCACTATATATTCTGTCAACTGTAGGGGGCACCCTCACTATATATTCACATGTAGGGGCGCCCCCTACGTATGGTGGAGCGCCACCTCACTATATATTCTGTCACCTGTGGGCCACCCCTCACTATATTTCTGTCACCTGTAGGGGGGCCCCTCACTAGATTCTGTCACCTGTAGGGCGCACCCCTCACTATATATTCTGTCTCCTGTAGGGGGTGCCCTTCACTATATATTCTGTCACCTGTAGGGGGCCCCCCCTCACTATATTCTGTCACCTGTAGGGTTGGCCCCCTCACTATATATTCTTGTCACCTTGTAGGGGGCCCCCCTCACTATATTATCGTCACCTGTAGGGGCCCCCTCACTATATATTCTGTCACCTGTAGGGCGCCCCTCCCTATATATTCTGTCCCTGTAGGGCGCACCCCTCACTTATATATTCTGTCACCTGTTAGGGGCAGCCCCTCACTATATATTCTGTCACCTGTAGGGCGCACCCCTCACTATATATTCTGTCACCTGTAGGGGGCACCCCTCTGTATATATTCTGTCACCTGTAGGGGGCGCCCTCTCTGTATATATTCTGTCACCTGTAGGGGGCGCCCCTCACTATATATTCTGTCACCTGTAGGGGGCGCCCCTCACTAATATTTCTGTCACCTGTAGGGTTGCTCCCCCCTCCTAATATTCTGTCACCTGTAGGGGGCACCTCCTCACATATTCTGTCAACTTAGGGGCGGCACCCCTCACTATATATTCACTGTCACGTGTAGGGGGCGCCCCTCACTATATATTCTGTCACCTGTAGGGCGCACCCCTCACTTATATTCTGTCACCGTGTAGGTGGTGCGCCCCTCACTATATATTCCTGTCATACCTGTAGGGCGCACTCCTCCACTATATATTCTGTCTCCTGTAGGGGGTGCCCTTCACTATATATTCTGTCACCGTAGGGGGCCCCCCCCCCCTCACTATATTTCTGTCCACCTGTAGGGTTGCCCCCCCTCACTATATATTCTGTCACCTGTAGGGGGCCCCCCCTCACTATATATTCTGTCAACTGTAGGGGGCACCCCTCACTATATATTCTGTCACCTGTAGGGGGCGCCCCTCACTATATATTCTGTCACCTGTAGGGCGCACCCCTCACTATATATTCTGTCACCTGTAGGGGGCGCCCCTCACTATAGATTCTTTCAACTGTAGGGCCCCTCACTATATATCTTCACACCTATCGGGCGCCCCTCACTATCATAATTCTGCCACCTGTAGGGCACCCCTCACTATATATTCCTGTCACCTGTAGGGTAGGTCGAACAAGCACCGCTCGACTATATATTCTGTCACACTGTAGGGGGCACCCCTCACTATATATTCTGTCCCTGTGGGGGGCACCCTCACTATATATTCTGTCACCCTGTAGGGCTGTCGCCCCTATCATATATTCTGTCACCTGTTAAGGGGGCGCCCCCTCCTATATATTTCTGTCACCTGTAGGGGCCCCCCTCACTATAATTGCTGTCACCTGTAGGGTTGCCCCCCTCCTATATATTCTTGTCACCTGTAGGGGGCACCCCCTCACTATTATTCTGTGCAACCTGGTAGGAGGCACCCCTCACTATATATTCCTGTCACCTGTAGGGGGCGCCCCTCACTATATATTTAATACTGTCACCTGTAGGGCGCACCCCCTCACTATAATTCTTGTCACCTGTAGGGCGCCCCCTCACTAATATATTCTGTCACCTGTAGGGGGCGCATCCTCACTATATATTCTGTCACCTGTAGGGGGCGCCCCTCTACTATATATATCTGTCCACGTAGGGGCGCCCCCTCACTATAATTTCCGTCACCTGTAAGGGCCGCCCCTCACTATATATTCTGTCACCTGTGTAGGGGCACCAGCCCTCACTATATATTCTGTCACTGTAGGGGGCACCCCTCACTATATATTCTGTCACCTGTAGGGGGCGCCCCTCACTATATATTCTGTCACCTGTAGGGGCGCCCCCTCACTATATATTCTGTCACCTGTAGGGGGCCCCCTCACTATATATTCTGTCACCTGTAGGGCGCCCCCTCACTATATATTCTGTCACCTGTAGGGGGCACCCCTCACTATATATTCTGTCACCTGTGGGGGCGCCCCCTCACTATATATTCTGTCACCTGTAGGGGCGCCCCCCTCACTATATATTCTGTCACCTGTAGGGGGCGCCCCCCACTATATATTCTGTCACCTGTAGGGGGGCCCCACTCATCTATATCTGTCACCTGTAGGGGGCGCCCCCCTCAGTATATATTCTGTCACCTCGTAGGGGCCCCCCTCACTATATATTCTGTCACCTGTAGGGGGCGCCCCCTCACTATATATTCTTCACCTGTAGGGGGCGCCCCCTCACTATATATTCTGTCACCTGTAGGGGGCGCCCCCTCACTATATTTCTGTCACCTGTAGGGGCCCCCCTCACTATATTCTTCTACTGTAGGGGGCTGCCCCCTCAGTATATATTCTTCACCTGTAGGGGGCGCCCCTCACTAATATATTCTGTTCACTCTGTAGGTGCCCCCCTCTCTATATATTCTGTCCCTGTACGGGGTCGCCCTCCTCACTATATATTCTGTCCCCTGTAGGGGCGCCCCTCTCACTTATATTTCTTCTCACCTGTAGGGCAGCCCCCCCTCACTAATATTCTGTCCCTGTAGGGGCACCCCCCTCACAATATATGTCTGTCACCTGTAGGGGCACCCCTTCCTATATATTACTTTCTGTCACCTGTAGGGGCACCCCTCCCATAATTTCTCTGTCACCTGTAGGAGGCGCCACCATAGCTATCGTCCCGTAGCCAGCTGTATATATTCTGTCACCTGTAGGGGGCACCCCTCACTATATAGTTCTGTCACCTGTAGGGGGCGCCCCCTCTGTATATATTCTGTCACCTGTAGTGGGCGCCCTCTCTGTATATATTCTGTCACCTGTAGGGTGCGCATCCTCAGTATATATTCTGTCCACCTGTAAGGGGCCCACCCCTCATTATATCTTCTGTCAACCCGTAGGGGACGCCCGCCTCACATATATTCTCGTCACCTGTAGTGGGCGCCCCCCTCACCTATATATTCTGTCACCCTGTAGGGGGCACCCCTCACTAGATATTCTTGCTTCACCTGTAGGGGGCCGCCCCTCACTATATCATTCTGTCACCTGTAGGGGGCCCCCCTCACTATATCTTCTGTCACCTGTGGGGGCCCCCCCATATAATATTTCTGTCCACCTGTAGGGGCCCCCCTCACTATATATTCTGTCACCTGTAGGGGGCCCCCCTCACTATATATTCTGTCACCTGTAGGGGGCGCCCCCTCAGTATATATTCTGTCACCTTAGGGGGCGCCCCCTCTGTATATATTCTGTCACCTGTAGGGGGCGCCCCCTCTGTATATATTCTGTCACCTGTAGGGGGCCGCCCCGCACTAATATTCTGTCACCTGTAGGGGGCGCCCCTCACTATATATTCTGTCACCTGTAGGGGGCACCCCCTCACGTATATATTCTGTCACCTGTAGGGGGCGCCCTCTCACTATATATTCTGTCACCTGTAGGGGCACCCCTCAGTATATATTCTGTCACCTGTAGAGGGCGCTCATCACTATATATTCTGTCACCTGTAGGGGCGCCCACTCACTATATATTCTGTCACCTGTAGGGGGCACCCCCTCACTATATATTCTGTCACCTGTAGGGGGCGCCCCCCTCTGTATATATTCTGTCACCTGTAGGGGGCGCCCCTCACTATATCTGTCCCTTAGGGGCGCCCACTCATATATTCTGTCGCCCTGTAGGGGCGCCCCTCACTATATATTCTGTCACTTTAGGGGGCGCCCCCATCACTACTATTTCTGTCCCTGTAGGGGGCCCCTCTCATATATATTCTGTCCACCTGTAGGGGGCATCCCCCTCACGATATATTCTGTCTACCTTGTAGGGGGCACCTCCCCTCACTTAATATCTGTCACCTGTAGGGGGCGCCCCCTCACTATATATTCTGTCACCTGTAGGGGGCGCCCCTCACTATATATTCTGTCACCTGTAGGGGCGCCCTCACTATATATCTCTGTCAACCTGTAGGGGGCGCCCCCTCACTTACTATCTGTCACCTTAGGGTGGCAGCCTCCTCCCACCCAATATATTCTGTCCACTGTAGGGGCGCCTCCTACAATATTCTGTCACCTTTGTAGGGGGCCCCTCACTATATATTTTGTCACCTGTAGGGGCGCCCCCTCACTATATTTCTGTCCCGTACAAGGGGGCGCCCCCTCACTATATATCTCTTCCACCTGTAGGGGGCGCCCCCTCACTATATATTTTGTCACCTGTAGGGGGCGCCCCCTCACTATATATTCTGTCATCTGTAGGGAGCGCACCCTCACTATATATTCTGTCACCTGTAGGGGGCGCCCCTCACTATATATTCTGTCTCCCCTGTAGGGGGCGCCCCCTCACTATATATTCTGTCACCTGTAGGGGGCGCCCCCTCACTATATATTCTGTCACCTGTAGGGGGGCGCCCCTCACTATATATTCTGTCACCTGTAGGGGGCACCCCTCACTATATATTTTCTGTCACCTGTAGGGGGCGCCCCTCAGTATATATTCTGTCACCTGTAGGGGGCGCCCCCTCACTATATATTCTTTCACCTGTAGGGGCGCCCCCTCACTATATATTTTGTCACCTGTAGGGGGCGCCCCCTCACTGATATATTCTGTCACCTGTATGGGGACGTCCCCTCACTATATATTCTGTCACACCTGTAGGGGCGCCCCTCCTCATATATTCTTCCCTGTAGGGGGCGCCCCTCACTATATATACTGTCACCTGTAGGGGCGCCCCCTCACTATATATTCTGTCACCTGTAGGGGGCCCCCCCCTCACTATATATTCTGTCACCTGTAGGGGCGCCCACTCACTATATATTCTATCACCTGTAGGGGGCGCCCCTCACTATTATTCTGTCACCTGTAGGGGCGCCCCTCACTATATATTCTGTCACCTGTAGGGGCGCCACCCTTCACTATATAATTTGTCACCTGTACGGAGGACTCCCCCTCACTATATATTTTCCTGTCACCTGTAGGGGGCGCCCCTCACTATTATTCTATCACCTGTAGGGGGGCCCCCCTCACTTTTATAATACTTCTATATCACCTGTAGGGGGCCCCCTAACTATATATTCTGTCATTCTGGGGCGCCCTCCTATATATTCTTTGTCCTTGTAGGGGCGCCCCTCTCTATATATTCTGTCACCTGTAGGGGGCGCCCCCCTCACTATATATTCTGTCACCTGTAGGGGGCGCCCTCACTATATATTCTGTCACCCTGTTAGGGGCGCACTCCCTCACTATATATTCTGTCTCCTTAGGGGTGCCCCCCCTATATATTCGTCACACTGAGAGCGGGCTCCCTCACATATATTCTGTCACCTGTAGGGGGCATCCCCTCACTATATATTCTGTCACCTGTAGGGGGCACCCCCTCACTATATATTCTGTACCTGTAGGGGCCCCCTCGATATATTCCGTCCTCCTGTAGGGGGCACCCCTCACTAATATTTCTGTCACCTGTAGGGGGCCCCCCCTCACTATATATTCTGGCACCTGTAGTGGGCGCCCTCTCTGTATATATTCTGTCACCTGTAGGGGGCGCCCCCTATGTATATATTCTGTCACCTGTAGGGGCATCCCCTCACTATATATTTGTCAACTGTAGGGGCGGCGCCCCCTCTCTATATATTCTCCACTGTAGGGGCGCCCCCTCACATATAATTCTGTCACCTGTAGGGGCACCCCTCACCTACTAATATTCTGTCACCTGTAGGGGGCGACCCCCACTATATATTCTGTCACCTGTAGGGGCGCATCCCCTCACTATATTATTCTGTGACCTGTAGGGGCGCGCCCTCACTATATATTCTGTCACCTGTAGGGGGCGTCCCTACATCTTTATATATTCTGTCACCTTTGTAGGGGCCCCCCTATGTAATCTCTCTGTCACCTGTAGGGGCATCCCCCTCACTTATATTCTGTCTGTCAACTGTAGGGCGCCCCCTCACTATATATTCTGTCACCTGTAGGGGGCGCCACCCTCACTATATATTCTGTCACCTGTAGGGTGGGCCCCCTTGTATATTTCTGTCACCCTGTAGGGGGCCCCCTCACTATATATTCTTCTTACCTGTAGGGGGCGCCCCCTCACTATATATTTCTGTCACTGTACATGCTGCTCGGCACCGTCCCTCAGTCTATATATTCTGTCACCTGTAGGGGGCGCCCCCTATGTATATATCTGTCACCTGTAGGGGGCGCCCCCTATGTATATATTCTGTCACCTGTAGGGGGCGCCCCTCACTATATATTCTGTCACCTAAGGGGGCGTCCCCTCACTATATATTCTGTCCCACCGTAGGGCGCCCCCCACTATATATTCTGTCACTTAGGGGCCGCCCCCTCACTATAATATCTGTCCAACTGTAGGGTGCACCCCTCACTATATATTCTGTCACCTGTAGGGGGCGCCCCTCACTATATATTCTGTCACCTGTAGGGCGCACCCCTCACTATATATTCTGTCACCTGTAGGGGGCGCCCCTCACTATATATTCTGTCACCTGTAGGGGGCGCCCCTCACTATATATTCTATCACCTGTAAGGGGCGCCCCTCACTATATATTCTGTCACTCCAGGGCGCGCCCCCTCACTATATATTCTGTCACCTGTAGGGGGCGCCCCCTCTGTATATATTCTGTCACTGTAGGGGGCGCCCCCGTATATATTCTGTCTCCTGTAGGGGGCACCCCCTCACTATATATTTTGTCACCTGTAGGGGGCCGCCCTCACTATATATTCTGTCACTGTAGGGCGCCCCCCTATCTGTATATATTCTGTCACCTGTAGGGGGCGCCCCCTCACTATATATTCTGTCACCTGTAGGGTGGCGCCCCCTCACTATATATTCTGTCACCTGTAGGGGGCACCCCTCACTATATATTCTGGGCACCTGTAGGTGGCCCCCCACTCACTATATATTCTGTCACCTGGGGGCGCCCCCTCACTATATATTATGTCACCTGTAGGGGGCGCCCCCTCTGTATATATTCTGTGACCTGTAGGGCGCCCCTCACTGATATATTCTGTCACCTGTAGGGGGCGCCCCCTCATGTATATATTCTGTCACCTAGGGCCCGCTGTAGGGGCACCCCCTACTTTATATATTCTGTCACCTGGGGGGCCCGCCCCTCACTTAATATCTGCCTGTCAACTGTAGGGGCGCCCCCTACTGTCTATATATTCTGTCACCTGTAGGGGGCTTGGCCCCCTTCTACTATATATCCTGTTCACCTGTAGGGGTCCCCCTCACTATATTTCTGTCACCTGTAGGGCAGGCCCCCCACTATATATTTCTGTCACCTGTAGGGGGGCCCCTCACGAATATATTCTGTCACCCTGGTAGGGGGCGCACCCCCTCACTATATATTCTGTCACCTATGTAGGGGCGTCCCCTCACTATATATCTATTCGTCACCTATAGGGGCGCCCCCTTTATATATTCTGTCACCTGTAGGGGGCCCCCGGTCACCGCTAATATATTCTGTCACCTGTAGGGGCCCACTTTATCGTTGCAACTTAGCACTCTCACTAATATCTTTAGTGTGTGGGCGCTCAGTCATTACTGCACCTGTAGGGGCGGCACCTCACTATTAATTCTGATCACTGTAGGGGGCGGCCCCCTCCACGATATTATTTCTGGTCACTTTAGGGTAGCTCGCTCACTTCTACACTATTACGGCGCCTGCATTCTGTCCCCCTGTAAGGGCGCAACCACTCACTATATATTCTGTTCACCCTGTAGGGCGGCGCCCCTCACACTATTCTGCAACTAGTTCACCTCCTATTATTCTGTCACCTGTAGGGGGCAGCCCCTCAGCATACTATTTCTTATTCACCTCGAGGAGGCTGCTCTCCTGCACTATATATCTCCCTTGTCACGTACATTAAGGGGGCAGTTCCCCTCACTAATAATAGATTCTGTCTGTCTGTCTGTAGGCTCACCCCTCTCACTATATACCCTGTCATACCTGCTCAGGGGGGGCTGCCCTCTCATCTATAATATTCTGGTCACTGTATGTGTCACCCCTCACTATATATTCTGATATCGCTTGTATGGCGGCGGCCCCGCACTTTATATTCCTGTGTTCATACCTGGTAGGGGCGCATCCCCCTCTCTATATATCTCTGTCCAGCTCTGTAGGGGGCGCCCTCTCACATATAGTTCTGTCACTCCATCGTAGGGGTGCGCCCTCATCTATATGTATGTCTACTCTCACTCTGTAGGGGTGCGGGCTCTCTCGCCTCATCTATATAATTCTGGTCCTCCCTATAGAGGGGCGCTCC